>BJBW01009404.1:877-40976 GCA_004320125.1 Scolopax mira
GTGGCAGCTTTAGTAACCCCTCTCGTTGTTTCTCCAAGGATTGAGAACTCAATCATTTCATGGTGACTGTGCCCTAGATGGCCTTGAACTTTTACTTCCCCCACAAGTTCTTCCCTGTTCACAAGGGAACTTATTTCATCAATTTCTACATCTTGGCTTGGGAATCTGTAACAAACTCCCAACATGATATTTGCCTTGTTGACCTTCCCCTTGATTGTAACCCATAAACACTCTACAGTGTCATCCCCATTATTAAGTTCTAGGCATTCAAATATGTCTCTAACATAGAGGGCCACCCTATTTTTATTCAATCATTTGAATAACCAAATTAGTATCTAACTGTGTCTACATGGCTCAAAGGCAGAAGGGACCAGTCTTTTCCCATTCTTCCAAAAATCTGGTATTAACTAGCTCTGTCTAGTTAATTAGACTCTAATTAACTAGAGTCTAAACATTACAAGCACAGACAGGTTGTCATGGACTTTAAGGTAGTAAAAGCTATGGTTATATAGTTCTCTTTTCAGAGCAGGCATATGATCAGACAAATGTAGGTGTCACCCAACCCAGAGCTGTCTTCAGGTTTCAGTCAAGGCCTCTGAATAATTTAAATATTTTTACAGCATTTTAAGAATAATGAGATTTTTTTGGCTGACTTGACCTTGTAATTAATAATGTGCCCCAGCTTCCCTTGACTATGGACAAATAGGTTTTAGGATTTTCTCCAAAATGAAATGATTTAGGGTAAAATTCTATATAACATACCTTCAGGCAGTTGTCACAGTAATGCTAACTAGGTTTTCTTTGCATTATTTTTCATATGATGCATGAAGAAAATATTGCACAATGTTGTATAAAAGATGGATACGTTCTATCAATCAAGCAAGCAGTTGTCCCCCAGGAACATTTATACACATTCTTATTTTCATTCTTGTTTATTGATGGGTTGGTGTTGCTGCAATACAGAAAGAGTTTGAGCGTTCTTCTAGGAGTAAATAACATGTACACACACAGATCCTTTGTTCTCCCTCTGCTGATGTAGAATTTAAAATACAGAAAACCAGGTGTCATCCTCTTTTGGGTTAACAGTTTGCAAGATTTTACTATTCCCCATGTACTGACAATACTCTTTTCTTCTTCTCTTTCCCTTCCTGCTCCAGGGAAAAAAAAAAAAAGGTGAAAGAGCAAAAAGAGGAAGAAAATTATTTGCAAGACCCCAATAAGATAATATTGCCCCAGTATTACTCCAATAAGAGAATCTGACCTCTTGTAAACTCCCTCTCTTGAAATCAAACATGATCCTTATACTCTGCTCATGATATGGAGAGTTTTCCCAGTTATCAGTGATCTCCAGAGGACTCCTCTTCCCTGAACTCTGTGACATTAGACCTCAAACCTGCCTATCAACTTTTCTGTGGTGGCAAACACACCTTGCAGTATATGTTATGCAGATGACCACTGAAATTATTTTTAAGACACACTACATCAGTGGATATGGGATTGTGTGTCAGATCAGTCAAGGGCATTTTCCATCCTGGACAAGATTTAGAGCTAAAAGAAAATGTTTACTTCAAACCATAAATTTACAATACAGGATATTCAATAAATAAATAAACAACTAAATAAATGAATAAATAAGAATACTAAGTTCTGTTGCACTACTAAGGTTAGATTTGATTAGTTTTCTTTTAATAATTATTCAATTACTAAGTTTATATCTAGTAATAAGGATGCTTTGTGTCTGTTTCAATATGTCAGCTCTTTAAGAACCATAGAATTCTCTAGGTTAGAAGGGACCTTCAGATCATAGGGTCACCATCAACCTAACACTGACAAAACCATCATATACAATCATAGAATTGTCTAGGTTGAAAGGAAATTTGATTTGTCTTTCTCTTACAGTAAATTGAACTCTCCAGCTCTCCTCTTATAAATGGTCTATTTTAATGACTGCTGCTGTCCTCCCCACCCCCATAATTATTATTTTCTTATTTTCAAGAAGGATGTTTGGAAGGGACTCTTTTTCTGTTCTGCCCCTTAGTCATTCCCTGTTCCTGTGACTGGGATTTCTGATACTGTGATGGAAGCATGAGAGTTTTACCTTCTCTCCTCATCCTCCTCTTTCATTAGTTTAATTACCAGTAATCATAATTACATATTTCCTCCTTCAGTCTTCTTGCTTCTATTACAATTCTGAGGAGATACACTGTACATCTTGGTATGAATACCAAGCATAGTACCAAAGATGTTGAAATTAAAAGAGGAATGCCTTGACTGACTAACACATTAATTTCTACCTGCAGACTCTTGGGGTTATGGGATTTCTTCTGGAATATTTTGTTATACTCCCATGATCCTTTCCTTGTAGTATCCATAAGGTTATGGTTTCATTTTCAAAGCAATGCACAATGTATCCCAGGCAAACGGTCTTAATTGGAATATAGATACTGTGGCTGCCTTCAGCTTTCCCAATACACTTTTTCTGAAAAGAAAGCGAGTTTTGCTTGTGTGACTCCTCTTCAGCATCCCGTTGCATGTGTACACTGTCCCCATGTTTTCATTGTATCCAACACTTGTGTTTGCAGAGTGTCTTTATTCTGTGAGTCAACAAAAGAAACTAAAACTTATCCATAAGAAATATCCTGCAAGAGAACCTTGGGACACATAAACTCACCTGCAGAATCTTATCTTTAAAGACATAATAAAACATTCCACGCATTTGCTGTTAATATCAACAGGTATTTCTGTGTTTCTATTTGGTAAATTTTCAAAGTAATTGTAGGAGTAATGAAAACTTCGAGTAAGTTATGAAGTTGAAGCTTTTTTCCTGCTCTGTTTTTTGGCACTACACCAATTCTTGTCACTTCATTCCTTGAGCAACAGTATATTAAGCGACGTGACAGATGTTAGTCACGTGTGGTCTCTTTCTTTTTAGTAACTCACTTTATGTCACTTACAATCCTCAGGTGGTGTAAATTAGAACAGCACCGTAGATTGATGATGGCTTATGCCGGGGGAAAAAAATCTTTCTCTTAAACCTGAGCGATAAAAACTCCTCTGAAATAAATTTGAAAAATCACCTCCCTTGGCTTTTTTATTTTATTTTAGAACAAAAGGCTTGAAATAACTGTTTGCAGCACTCCTTCAAATGCTAAATAGCTCTTTTACATTCTTTCCTAAGCATGTACGCACACACAAATTTTAGAACTAAAATAAAAAGATGAAAAAGAAAAGGTGAGTAGTCTTAAAAGATTCAATAAACTGTGAAAAGCTATGAATTATGGAAAAGCAGAATGAAATGATTAGAGACCTAAAAGCCAGGAAGATGACACCCACCTTTTAATGTCAAAACTAAATGGACCCATTTATAATCCGAGATTACCTTTGATTTTTCTCATGCTTGGTATTTTCATGAAGTGCGTGTTTAAATGTACATACAGATATGATGAGCCATTATCTCTTCCTGCTGATTTTCATACGCATTTAGTGTGGGTCTAAACCCATCATTTTTGATAGTCTTTTGACTTCATTGGCTTCCTGCTGATTTGAGCTGGTGTTAGTGAGACAGGAATCAGGTCCTGCCTCATAGTGGTGTCTCTCTTGATAA
The DNA here is from genome assembly GCA_004320125.1 of Scolopax mira. NCBI lineage: Eukaryota > Metazoa > Chordata > Aves > Charadriiformes > Scolopacidae > Scolopax > Scolopax mira. Next base: position 4,482 of record BJBW01009404.1, read on the forward strand.
AATTTTGAATGCAAAACCCTTCCCATTGTAGCAATGCCATTCAGTCATCTCAGATGGCATTCTATTGAGCAATTCTCCCTCCTTGAAGCAGCAGAGTGCATTGTGAAATCAAAGAGGATGAAACTGGGGCTGGAGACAACCTAATTTTCTTTCCTTAAAGCATAGGTTGTTGCCAGCAGAGGCACTCTCCAGTGAACATTTTCATAATTAGGGAGATTGATACATAGTTGTCCCAGAACCAAACCAATTAACCTTTCTGGGGTCACATCTTTCCCCCCTCCCTACTCTATTGTTGGTTTTATTAATTTGTTTGTCTGATTCATGAAGATTCCTGATACATGTAGATTCACTGGGAGAAGCATGGGCTTGGCCAATTGTCGTTTCATACCATAGCTGGTGCTCCAAGGTCAAGTTCTCAATTATTAACAAGCTGTGCAAAGTTAGTCCTTGTTCCCAAGTATTTAAGAATTACCTTTCTAACTTACTTAGGCAACTGCAGCAATTCCATTGAAGCACTTTACCTTGCATGTCTCAACAGTGAGGATGGATGCGATATGTGCCATCTGCCACACACCATTCATGCAATGTCATGGCCACGCTGGGTTTGCACTGAGGGCTTTGATGCATGCTGGGGCACAAATGGTGGTTTGGTGCACTCTAGAGCATTCCCTGGCCTGAATGACATTAAGGACCACATCTGGCCAAAGCACAGATGATATAAACGACAGATTCCGCTTTGTCAGTGGCACAGAAAGGTTTTTTTGAGAGATACAGGAATGGGAATGAAAGTCTGATGTAAAAAATGCATAAACTCTAGGGTCTTGCACTAGTTCTGATAAATAATTTCTTTGCGGCTTTCAGCTCTATTAACATAATTTAAGCTGGGGTTTTTATGCAGTAACTCTACTTAGATTGTCTCAGAGGGGCTGCTAATGTGCTGTTCCCCTTTTCAAAGCTATTTAGTCTGGCAATGCCCAGAGGGCTGTAAGGAGACTTGAATTAGGGCCCGGCAGTAAGTAGTGTCACTTGCCTATAGCTTCAATTCTGGGAACACATCAATGCAGCGTTATTGCTTTGTTGTGACTTAGGCTTTGTATTCCACCATTGTAGCACAGAAAAACAACAATAAAAGATTTCACCATGGGAGGTGAAAATGAATTCCAGTCTACTTTGCCTCTTCCCATCTAGTTTATATCTTCCCTGTAGCAAGACAACCACTCATTTATATGACTAAATAGGGCAATTATACCCTTGTCTAATCTATACAGATTATGCTGTTTGCTTATTATTTTAATTGGCAATGAACGTTAGGCACATATATATATATATGGGGGAGAAAAGCCCTTTCAATAACATGTTCACTGTAACTTCATCTCCACAAAGGACAACTCATAGTGTTGGAAAAGACCCCTGGCTACAGATGGATTGGAAAATGTGCTGATTTCATGGTGCTAGGGAAATTCTGGAGGAAGGTCTTCCCAGTAGGATTTCATTATTCACAGAACTTTGTGGATTTTAGTGCACAAAACTTGAATAATACATATTTTGGAAAGAACAGCCAGTTCTGGCTAAAGGAAATGTCTTTTTCTTCAATAAATGATATTTTAGATTTTTAAAAAAGAACATTTTCCTGTTGCTTTTTTTTTTCTCTTAAAACCTCTTAATTTTCCATGGAGTGGAAATGAGAGAGCATTAAAGGGAGAGCCTTTAAAGTTCCTTTTCTGACCAGCTTTACTAGCTACACTGGTAAGGAGTTCAAATTGGAATTGTTTATTCAAGATCTAGGAGCTTTGATATTTAAAAAATAAATACATTGAAAACATTGCCTGAAATAGGCAAGTAGTGATTATGTAATCACTACTTGGATGTAAGTTTAGATCAAGGCTACTAGAATTTCTGCAAGCTGGCCCAAATGAAAGAAGAGCTAACTTACTATAACATGAGAAAAATGTCACTGTTGTCCACTTTAGGCTGTCTTTTGAGCCAAGGCCATATTTGGAAATTGGTTGTTAGCTCAAATATTAGAGGCTCACAATGTGATTGTGAAGATCTTCAGATACAGCTGGGTCAATGCTGTACAAGAGTAGTCTTTCAGCAAAATGACTGTAGGCTCAAACAATAGCAAAGCAGTGAACCTGCTGAGACCCAGGGTAGCTTCCAGCATTTTGAATCTGGGTTGACTAAAAAAAATATTAAAACTTTACACTGTATCATCAACGAAACAATTACACTGCCTTATTGCATAAACACTCAAAAGGGAAATTGCTTGGGATAATCCCATTGAGTAGAAAGAATTAACGTGGAGGAGAAAATGTTCTTAACTGTGAGATCCTGGCCCCTTGTTTTGTAAAAGCAGCAGTGAAAGCCATGTTGACTGCTCTCTTTACTCAATCAAGAAAAGACAAACTAAAAGCAGCATTTTTGGATGTAGGAACATAGATTGTATAACACTTATGGCATAACAGAAACTTACAGTATAAATATGTGTTACTTATATATTTATAAATAGATGTAAAATATATCTGTTTCTATGTACATGCACAAATATGTGTATAATCTGTGTAATCATTTAGTGTACATGTATGCTTGTAGTGGGAGCTGAAGACATATTGTCTTGTGAAAGTTTATTGAAAAATTAGGGGTTTTTTTATTTCTATAATATTTTTAATTTCCTGTTAATTATATTATGATTTCATATCATCTAGCAAAAGATGCCCCTGTCTATAGCAAGGGGGGTTGGACTAGATGATCTTTAAAAATCCCTTCAAACTCAAAGCATTCTATCATTCTCTGATTTTATTGGTGTTAATCTATATTTGTCTTAAATTTAAATCAATACAATCACAGAATCATAGAATGCTTTGCAAGATTGCTTGGACATTTGCATCATTACTTGGGCATCTTTGGTCTTTTACTTGAACTGTGTTTCTTTTGTTCTAAAAGGAAATTTTTTTCAGAATTTATATATATTATTTTTTCCTAAGTTGAGGATTGCTTAAAATCATTTCTCAGGTCAAACAAATATTGTGATCATTCAAAAATGTACTGGTATTTGTGAGATACTTTCTTTTTAAATTTGGTGTTTGGTAAAAATATGTATGTCAATTTACCATATGTTTACGCCAACTGAAATAATTTTATTCTCACTTGCTGCAAATTGTCAGCAAGCTGAAAAATCATGCACTTGCACAGTAATCTTTACAAGAGCAGCCTGGCTATTTGTCTTGAGCTACCAACTGGAAAGGAAAAACTAATAGCATCTATATAGCAGTTAATGTGCACTTGTGTTTAATTGGTATCAGCAACACTGTTAAAAAGAAAATTAAGTAAGTAGCCATTTAAGTAAGCAGAAATCTTCATTGCTGTTAGGTTGAGATTGTTGTTGTTGTTGTTATGCAGGACTCATAAACTGGGAATAACTCTAGTACCAAAACTCAACATAAATCAGTTCTTGAAAGCAATATTGTTCAACACCATCTTGCTTTTTGGCTTTCATTTTAGATCTACTGGAGCTTGGATACAAATAGATCATTTATATTCACACATTTATTTTTAAATAGTTTCATAATGAAAACTCTGTTCCCTTCCATTGCTGTGTGCATGCTACGCTATTATAAACCAGAATGTGTGGAAGATTAGTTGCTTCTACTTGTAATGTAAATTGTGTAGTGTACCAAAAGCATTGCTTATCTTCTGTAAATATTTTATTTGAATTTAATACTCTTGTAAAACTGTATTAACAGTATTCTGATTATTATTATTTGTTTTCTTTTTCTTTTCTCAGCTCCCCCTTTTCATGTCTGGGGGAAAAACACAGTGGAATTCACTGTTAATTCACAGTGGAATTTGTATAAATATTTATAATGGCTACATTTGGCATCAGTGGGACTGTTGCATCAGAAAACTTGGGATAAAGATGTTCTAATCAATTCTTAAACAGGTAGATAGATCTCTTCAAGGTTAAGTATGTAAGATAAATGTGGATCTAAAATTTAAATGAGGCCTAAAATTATGAAGCTTCAGGTCTTTCTGAAGCAGTTATCAGTTTAAAAAACAATATTTTAAAATAAAAATGTCATTTCTTTATTGTCTATTCTGACCCATTGTAAAGTCTAGATAAGAGCAGCTGGACAAGCTATGAATCATAGCGTCATGATAGAATTGGAATAACTATTCATAATTCCTCTATTCTTATTGTTCATAGCTTTTCTTAGGGAAGAAAAAAAAAAGATGGGATTTTGGACTGATTTGACATGAGGTATGACACATGTCAAATCAGAGTTAAAATCCAAATGTCTTTTTTTGCTCACCTGCCAATTAAATAAACAAAAAGTCATAGCTGAGAACTGCGAAAACTTTCAATAAATTGTTATTTATGAGGAAAATAAAAAACAGAGAAAAAAATAGATGGATACAAACTTATTAGATTTCTCAAATGTTTAAAAGTTTTGAATTTCTAGATGATGAAATTTTGTTCAGTGTTGCTGAATAGGAAGACTGGAATCATTTTGCATTGTTCATTTCCAAAAACAATTTGAGGAATTAAATATACCAAGAACATAGGTTAGTGGTGTTCAATTTGCATAATGAACACTCACAGGATATTTAAGAGCTGCAAATGATATCTTCATCTCTGTCAATTAAAATATAATCATTTTGATTTGAACAGCAGAGTCAAAACTGAAAAAAGTGAGTGATGGATCTGTAGGTGAAGGCTGGAAACTGGAACTGGTCTCCTCTGAAAGGAATTGTTCAGAGGGTTGGAGTTAGTAGTACTCAGAAGTGGTTTTCTTGTTGAAGACCAAGAAAGTAGCACTTTAGAAGAAATAAGTTCTTTATATAAAGAAAAATTATCAACACTATAGAAAACCTAGTGTTTTATAATAATTTTTTCCACACCATTTCAAAAGAGCAGTCACTGAAAAAAGTTTTACTAAGAAAGTGACTGTTGCCTCATGCTATGTGCTGTAATAAATGTCTAACTTAATAATTTTGAAAGTGCTGTTACTTTTTCTCCTCCTCTACCTTCTAAACACCTATACAAAGTTATTTCAGGCCATAAGGATGAAAGGGGATCCTTTTTCAGAATCAGGTTAAAATGCTTCCTGCAGCAGCATTATGTTTGACTAATGGTCTCAGTGATCCTTTGTTAAACCATTGAGATTTCTCACTGGATGTCATTGGTTTTGCTGGTGGCATGGTCAGTATTAAATAGATCAGTCTGGGGACGTGTATTAATCTTTACTGACTTATTGTTAAATATTGTGGATGTGCAGAGACAAGGTAGGTCTGCTTTAAAAGTTTATAACAGGTTTTTAGGAGTGGTAGAGGTCAAAACTGTTCAAGCTTATACTGTAAGGCCATTGCAATGCCATGAACACAGAAACCCTCCTCCTAAGTAAGTTCTATTTTCAGAACAGTAATCCTCTCAGATTTGCCATTATTAAACATTGTGAACCCTGGCGATGAAAATAAAGCCTCATTGATTCTGTTTATTAAGTGCTTTGGCAGTTGCCATTCTGCCGTTGGATGTTTCATGGAGCAAATCCTTGCTTTTCAGTGGTGTACACTGGTTTACTTCAGCACAGATTTTAGGAGAAGGCTTGTACCTGAGAATACAGTTTTAATCAAGAGAAAGCTTCATAAATGTTGATGGATTTGAATTTTCAGTACACACTATACCTTGGTAAATTGTCACTGTACAAGAATGTTTGTAGGTTAATTAGTTAGGGATCAGTTGTGTCTCAGAGGTTTGAATTCAGCTCTGAATTGTTCATCAGGTGGTCCAACTGATTTCGGTGGAGTTACAGAAGGTCTAAGAATACAATTTGCCCTAAGAACAGATAAAAAATGCAAGAGTGATTCAGTGCCACACAACTGCAGCCCACTGGCTTATTTACCAAAAACTCTCTTAGCTTGTTGCAAAGTTTTGTTTGTGATTGCCTCAAGGCATGGTTTCTTTTGGGGAGTTTAACAGCTGTTGGGTTTTTGCTCCCTGTTTCCATAGCCATCTGAAGAACATAAATAGAAGAAAAATTGTTCATGAAAGAATTTGGCAAGATGGGGAAAAACAAAGTCAGGGACAGAAAACTGTTAATGGATCTCCCAGAAAGAATCTCACTAGCAGATGTTGCATGGCAAAATTGGTACCTGCAAATATTGAATAGGAAAACTAGTTATTTTGTTTAGCTTCTGCCCATACTTTAAGGGCAAGGACAAAAGTTATTTTGGGGGAGAATATAAGAGACAAGGTTCTTTCTTTTTAATCTAGCCCTACAAATAAATTTTGATTGGCTGAATTCATGGAAGATGCATTTACGCAAAAAACTTCGCAAGGAGAAGCATTCTCATGCTTGAGATGGCTTCCCAAGGGAATGAAGGCTGGATAACTGTAGCCAAACAAATCTAATGAAAAAGTCCATGATTGTCAGGATCTGTGTACACAATCAAGTTATTCTGTAAATAATGCAGAACAAAACACAAAGCATCAAAGCATTTTTTGACCAAATTAACTGCAAAGGAATTAAAAATGTCATGAGTGTTTGGAAGAGAAAGGGGTTGCTTTATGACATCTGTCTCTCTGCTTCCAGCCTCTTTCTGCTGGAAAGTGTGACAGCTATTTAGATTGGGGTCACAGGACCTCAACTCAGTGGTCTTGTGGTCACTCTATCTCCAAGGAAACAAAAGCACCTGCAGCTCCTAGAAAGCTTGAATTTTAGTTCTGTTCAGAAATGAGTCAGCTTGAATATCACTGACTCCTTGTCTCCAGGAGTCAGTGTCTGCGATACTGATAAGCTGCTTGAAAGAGGAGAGGTGATATTCTAAGTACATTTGACACACTGAAGTAAATTGAGTCTTTAAAGTTAAGATAAGGCCTTTTATTTTAAGAAGAGCAACTGCTTCATCAAATCATGCTGAGGCTAAGGCATTCTGCCAGAAATAACATTAACTCCCTTCTGATTCATATTTGGCATGTTAATGGGTAGGTCCCACATCTCCGCAATAGACAACTCACGTTTAGGAATTACATTCTTCTTGCTTTGTGTAGACTTCTACCTGTTCCTGTAAGTGCCCATGCTTCTTGGACCTGCAATTGCTATAAATTTTAGGCATGACAGTCATGACTGGTTTCTTTTTTGATAAGCAGAAAAAAATGATGGGGAACTTTTCCATTCCAGAAAATGTATTTTTGTGTCTTTTTCCTAGGAAAAAAACCCCCACTTATTAATTTACCAACAGGGAGATCTTTTGTGGATCTTTAAAGGGGAAAAGCAAACAAACCAGCAAACAAGATTATTTCGTCTTTTGCTACCTAAAGTTGATTGAAACTGTTATAGTTTTGCTATTCTGACCACCCTTTTTTCCTTTAGTCTTCAGGGGGAAAAAAAGACCTCATCCTTGTGATTTGTATTTCCAAGGTAGAAACATGGTGCAGGAGGTGGGAGGATGGTACAGGGTAGAGCTGTGAGGACACAAAAGCAAGTTGGCTGCAGGGGACTTCAGAGTCCCAACAGCATACCAAAAGTGTGCAGGTACTAGAAATAGGCTTATTATGTCTCTGTGCACCTTGTCACAGAGCTTTGTGTGAAAGGCATTTTCTTCCCCCAAGTGCATGGTCTTTGTGTTTACAGCACATCTGAAGACTGAGTTGCTTGTTGACTGTGTTGTAGATTTTCTGACTTTCCCCTATGATAACCGCACCATTTTTTCAGGTCTGACTTCTCCATGCTCCCTCCCACTTTTGCAGTCAATACCATTGCTATTGGTCTAGTGCATTGCCAAATAAACCCAGTAGTTTCCTCCAGCTTCATGCAGCTGATAGTATTTAGATAATTTGTGAGACAGTAGTAGCAGACCAGGGTTCTCCAGCCCCACAGTTTTCATTTTCAACATGAAAAATGGGGTAACCGTGAATGAAACATTTTCTTGCATTCTGTATCAAGTTTTTCTTTAAGACAAAGGAATTTGCATCCTCCTTTCAGATAAGGAACATACTTATGTGAAAATAATCTACTGTAGAATTGACTGGGATAAATTTAGTCCAGTCTGACAGCCCAATTAATTAATGTAATCAAAAAATTAAAAGGTCTCATAATCAGTACAGTGTTTCACCTCATGGTATGAAGGGAACAGAGGGAGGGAAGGGTCCTCAAGACTCCTTGACTAAATTTACCTAATCCTTTGGTTTATCAAATGAAGGGAACAGACTGGTGCATGACAGCGAACAATTCATTTCCACTCCAATGAGTACAGCAAAAGAAAGTGCCCTTTTTAATCAGATAGATTAAATAGGAGCTGTTTCATGCCAATTCAGTGACTTCAGCAATTATAAAAGAAACTGGACATGGACACGGAACCTGTTCCAATTAGTTTTCATTAACGAGTTCTTTGGAGTAGTTTGTGAAAGCAGTAAACAAACGAAACTAGGAACATTTGCAATATGTTTTTCATTATCTTAAATACTTTACTTTCTTGGAGATCATTAATAGCAACCCTCTCAGACGCTCCTATTATCTGCTCCTCTTCCTCTAGTTTACATTTATGACATGAAACCTGATTCTGTTTGTTGGTATATTCACAAAACATATCTTTTTCACATTTACTTAACAAATTGCACTGCATTAGATAACAGGAATAGAAGATTGTCCAGGTACAACACCCATCTAAGTGAGCATGGGTGCAAGTGTGTGTGTAGTTTTTAGGGGACTGTGTGTCCAAGGCCAGCTTCTGGGGAATCTGTACTGAAAGTGGCACCTCTATTGGCTCTGTTGGAATCTCTGACTGTACCTGGGGGGCCAACGTCGCTTTTGCATAATTTGAACTTACACCAATTTGAATTGGTGGTGGTAGTGGTGTTGGCCTCTAGAGTGTCTTTATAGAGATATGACCAAATTCTGCATCTCTTCCTTCCTGGTTTGCTTATGTCTCTCCATGCATCCCATCATGGCAACACTGTCTGCTTTAAAGCACCTAATGCAAAAGCTGCAGCCATTCTCATATTAATCTCTCTATTTTCCCAAATTAAACTAAACTCATGCTCCTTACCTGTGCTTCCTTGCTAGTTGCCATCTTATTGCCACCAGTTCATTGTTCAGAGGTGAAAGAGACTTTCTGGCTCAAAACCTCTTCTTTTCCACTGTGCTTCCTTTTTTTGCCTTTGATGTTGTATGTTCATAATAATGTACTGAGAACTAAATAGTTGTGTCTCCTACTGTATTGTGCCAAATTTATAGCAAAACCAAAAGAGATACTTCAAGTCTCAGAAATCTGAGTCTTCTTCATTTTTCATAATCATTAGCGACAGATTTTTTTAATGTTTTTTTTTCTCTAAACTTAAATGTTTGGGGGAAAGAGGATTTGGTTTCTTTATTTGTTTGTTTGCTTGTTTGTTTCTTTTTTCCAAAACTCATATTTCAACACAAACAACATGACTGCAACTTGTAGAAAGATACTTAGAGGTTGCAATAATTGTTTATTCTGTAGATCTCTAAAGTTCATTTGTGGAACAGCTTATTTTGGAAACTCCCACAGAGGAGACAGGTGAAATTTTCCTTATGGGAAATTCTCTGGGCTCAGATGGCACAAGGCAGGTCTAACCTGCCCCAGACCTTGTACAGGTGGAGATACTGCGTCAATGCACTCCTCTTCCTCACCTTTCACTCCCAACACTCGTCGCACCCTTTATGTGAATTTTCAGTTTGCTATTTTCCCCTGTCCTCAAACCCAACACATTCCTAGAGTTAAACAAACTTCAGAGCACAATGACAGTTCGTTCATATCTTGCAGACAGTGAGGTAAGTGTTGTATATGCATAAAATCATCATTTCAGACTAGACATAAGAGCCACCCTAGGACTCATAAAGTCCAGCACCAGCTGGACACCCAAAGGACACCCAGCCCCAATAAAAATAAAATTCCTTTTGTTGAAGAAACAAGAAATGATAGTAAAATAAAATTCTGACATTCATTGAGATACTTTCATGTTCATTATGTATGAGGTAGTTATACTGAAGACTCTCACTTTAATATTAATTTCTTTGAGTTGGGCAAGACCTTGCAAAAACTGAAAGTTTTTCTCAGCATCTTTAGTGCAAAAATTGAAAGTATAGATGTTTTCATCCCTTGACCACTGTGCTCCTGTGCCATATGAGAGCCCATTTTATATGCTAATTTTTCAGATTGTTGCTCTGTTTTAATGCAAGTATAATACTACTTTAGCAAACTAATATTATTGTGAATTCATTTTAAGACCCCCATTTTAGAGAACTACATCTCTGCTCTTTCAGTTTGACCTGGGCTAGAGTTTGTCAGGCAACAGATCAATATTGGATAATACTCTATTTGGAGGAGTTTGTTATGTCTGGGTAGAGCTAACAAATATGGAAATTGCTAGTAACCAAAGACCTCTCCAGTGGAGCTGCAAAACTAGTAATTCAATTCAAGATCTGTCTGTTGTAGTTTGATCTGCATAGCATAATATGTACCAGGCCAAGCATCTGCTAACAGGGATGTGCAGAATGAAAATTCAGAGAGCCTTCCCTCTGACTGGGGAGCTCTAGCAGCTGCATAATCCTTCTCTCACATTTTGGCAAGAAAGGTCCAAAAATGGGAGGAAAAGAAATAAAGTGGCGATATCCTTTCTGTGCCTCACAACCCTCTACACTGCAATAAACTTGGCAATGCAATCAAGTCTTTTCCCCCTGTACTTCTGAATTCAGAGAGCTGAGGAAAATCAGCAGCATAGTTCTAAAACATAATAACATCCTGACTGGGGACTTTGAATCTAGTAATGAAAAATATATAATAGTGTTTAGAAAGGAAATCATCATTAGACATTTATAACTGAGAAGGCTCTCTGCAAGAGTGGTCAGAGCTTATAATAATAATAATGACGGTTCCATATGCCTGGATATAACTTTTTGGTTTTCCTATTCATCTCAAGAATTCATTTGAACATGTTGTGGATGCTTGCTTTTGGCAGTTGAACAGTTCGTGTTCTTGGCACAGGGCATCTGTATCAAACAAAGAATATGGGAATGCAGATCCAAATGAACCTGCATACGCTGTGTTTGATCTGATGTTGCTGAAGAAACTCTAACATCTGTTTTGGAGACTGCTATGAAAGAATTTGGCTTTTAGCAATACATGCCTCTTAGGTATTTTTCTGTCAGCAACTTTCCTTATTCTAAGAAAGGAGTAGATGGAAGTGAGCAGTGTTCCTTTTACCTTCAATTTAATATGAAAACATATAGAGAGAAGTGTCCCAAGTTTGTCATTGAGCGTCAGGCTATTAATGTTTGCACTTGCTGTGAATACTGAAAATGTTTATACAGCAGAATATTTAATTTTGGTGTACTTTAACACAAGGGATCTCAGATCATGCTATGGGACATATCATCCCAAGAGGGACATTGAAACTAGCTAGGATCTCAGTGCTTTACCTACTTGGGCTAGTATACCTTTCATACCCTCGTAAAGTAACCTGTTAATGTCATCATACACCACCTACTCCAATTCCTCATTTACACATCACTTAGGTATTTCATAACACCTAGGACCCAGCAATATCAGTGGTGGCACTGAAAGGTTGAGAAAAAATGACTAGAAATAAAAAGGCTTCTGCTTTTATGATCGCAGTTACAGAATGCTATTAATACAAATAGAAATGGTTCACGTGTTTCAAAGTTTCAAAGTGCATTCATGCAGAAGAATTTGCTGAATTCTCTCCAAAATGGGAACTGGGAGGATTTTTAAAGCCCTGTCCAGACACCTAATCTGTAATAGAATGAGGAGGATTACCTAATGTCACAAGTTCATTTTACTTTGAGGCCCGTTGATCTTTCTAGTGAGGTATCATTACTACCCTAGACACATGTATTACTAAATGATGCCTGCTTCCATTGCATTTTACTTTCATATTTGCCTCTTCATGGCTCTGGCATTAATTGAGTGAACGATATGCAGCAGAAATGCTAGAGAATGAATTTCTGACAATCAGCTATAGAACTAGTTTTGAAAATGTATGCATGCGTTTCTGCCTCAGCATAGTAAAAAAGAAAGTGCATGGACACTATAGAGTTATAGCTTTTTCCATGTCTTGTCAGCAAATTGTCTAATATAGTAGTGGCATACATGTTTCTGAATTGTACAGATAATGCATGCCATGAATATATATTTTGGCAACATGAGGTTGCTTTCCTCTGAGTCTTAATTTGCATTTTTTATCTACAAGAGCCATCAGTGTGAATACAACTATTTTTTGAGGCCACATTATTGTTGCTGTTATTACAGAGTGATTAGCAATGCTTAGCCAGTCATATCACTTAAACAACTGGCAGGTGACTTGTTCTACAGATGGATAAACACTAGCACATGTTTAACTGCAAATATCTAGAAAAAGTGTTTTGTCACATATTTGTTGACCATTCAGCCATCTGCTTGATTTTCTTTAAAGTAAGGCCCACTGCGGTTTGACAGAGAGGGAAAGTGGTGTAGTATTGGTACTAAGGCTCTTAATCATCCTTGTAGCATCCCAGTGAAACCCTATTTGCCAAAATCTAAATTGGACAGGCAGATATATAGACTGTGAAGTATTCCAGATACTCTAAATATCAAAAGGTTCAACACCAGCTACAGTAAAAATGTGATCCTTGACTGAATCATAACATCAAGTACAACTAAGGAGGTGCTTTGCATAACATAATGATGAGGAATTCAGACACTTGAGGGAAAGGAAAAATCATCAGTTCCCAGCAGGTAAGGTCCCTTTCCTCGGTCTTTAAGGTACTGAAATCCCAGGATGATACAGCACTTGGATATACATATGTGGCTTATATGACTAGCTTATGTAGTACTCATTTAGGCATTGGAAACATGCATTTATAAAGGTTACAAAGGATTCAAAGTAATTCATTTGGACTAAGTTATTGAAAGAAAACTTAGTCCAGGACTATTAAACACAAAGACACCACCTGTGGCTCAGGACACAAGAGGCTAGATGCCTGTGTGTAGAGAACTATCACTGTATAGCTGCACTAGTTTAGATAGTGGTTTAGTATATGTCCTTTAGATGTACTATTAGGATATATGTCTTGTGGTCTGACCTGATACAACTGTTTTTTTTGTTTCACTTCCACAGTTGGGTTACTATATGGCAATGTTCTGGTTTCAGCTGGGATAGAGTTAATTTTCTTTCCAGTTGCTTCTGTGTTTCAGATTTGGTATGAAAAGAATATTGATAATTTATATTGTTTCAGTTGTTGTCAGGTGACTGTTATATTAATAAAGATTCTTTCAGCTTCCCATAGCAGAAGAGAGGGAACATAGGTGGAACAAGCTGGCCAGCAGAATATTCCATACCAAAGATGTCATGCTTAGTATATAAATGGGGATTGGCTGCGGGGGGCAGGAATTGCTGCTCAGGATGGGTTGGACAACAATTCACTGGGTGGTGAGAGTGACTTCTGTTGTATTATTTATCTTGCATATTTTTGGACCATTATTATTTTCATTATTAATAATTATTAATATATTAATATTGATATCAATTAATAATAATTATTATATCCCATCCCTGGAGGTGTTCAAGGCCAGGTTGGATGGGGCTTTGAGCAACCTCCTTCAGTGGGAGGTGTTGCTGCCCATGGCAGGGGGGTTGGAACTTGATGATCTTTAAGATTCCTTCCAACTCAAAAAATTCTATGGTTCTATGATATCTATGATTGTTATAATCATTATCATAATCATTATTATTATCATTATTATTATTTTCATTTTCCATTATTGTTCTATTAAACTGTCTTTATCTCAAACCACATTTTTTTTCCCTTCTCCCTCCTTTTCTCCCCCTTCTCCCTGCCTCTCAGGGGGCAACAGGAAGAATTTAGAGAGTGGCTGCTAGCTGCTGGCTGGAGTTAAACCGTGACAGGCAATAGTTATTGTAATATATGGTTTCTGGGTCAGAAAGTATCTCCACCTTTGTATTTGTTCAGTGCCTGACAGAACAGAGCTGTGATCTCAAAGGATGCTTAGGATAATATTAAAGGATAAAAGCTAGTTCACATCCCTTAGTAGACCTGTATACAATGGCCTGGGAATTCCTTAGTCTGTTATGAGAAGGAAATATAATAGGTAAGAACTGTTTAAGAAATTCTGATTTTTTTCTGCCTTTTTGATTCCTAGGGGGAATTTTTTTGTTGCGAGATAGCCCATTTTATTAAATGAGCAGTTGGGGACAGGAAGATTAGTTGTCAGGAGACAACATCATGCCATAACATACAATTTCCTTTTTTTTCTTTTTTTCTCTACAACTTTCCTTCACTCTTTACCCATCATTTTTGCTAAAGAATTTTTTCTAAAGAAAACCCACAAACAAACAAACAATCAAATAAAAAAAACCCAAAAAGCAGGATTGGTTAAGTATATAACACTGGTGAGATAAGTATATAACACTGTAAGACTCCAGATTTAGGCATCTCTAAACTAGCATAGTTAGACTAGGACTTTGGAAGCTGAAGAAGAAACCATGTTCTCTTAGCTCCAGATTCACTTTTTGTCATTGAGCAGATAAACAAATTCACTGTGCATCAACATAATACAGTTCTACTGAACTATGCCTATATCCTTTTTATGATTATTATGCTCAGAACCTAGTTCTACATATTTTGACTGAGAGACCCACCTCTGAAACGTGCCTGTGCTGTAGTGAATATAGGACCATTGTCAGCCTCAGAAGTTAATTTGTTTCATAGATTTAGCTTTGAATTCTTACTCTGAACACAGATTTAAATTTTTCTTTTGCCTGTGCACTGGTCTGTTTCATGCAGTGGTAAAGAAACTGCAATTCATTAAATCAAGATTCATCCCATCCATGCAATTGGAGCCCCTTGGAAATTCTTGTACTTTAAAATAACTAGTCAGCTCTGCACTTCATAACTTCTTTTTATTGCTATGAGCAAGGTAGCTGCAACTTTCAGATACCATGTAGATTGCATCAGTAAGACTCCAAGTTGTAAGGAAAATACATTAATTTAATAATTAATGAGGTACAGAGACTTCAATTAAATTACTAAGAAACATTACAGAGCAGGCTAAAGTTTAAAACTGTTATTTAAATTGCTGCCTTAGGTCATTAACTATATTTTTCCTGTGTTCAGAAACTCAGAAGCTATTAAACATGTTTGTGGAAGCAAGAAATTGGGTCATTAAAATCCTTTCTTTCCACCAAAATAATAAAAAAAAAAGTGTTTTCAAGGCTTGGAGAGTTTTTAATATGACATTTGGGCAGCCTAAAGATCAAACAAATGTGGGGGCTCTGACATCACTTTAATACTTGGATGACTTAATCTACACAGCTTTTCCCTTTTGAACTGCTATGTGCAGGAGTGATTGGCAGACTGATGGGTTGGCTGAACAAAAGCTTTACTCCGTCATCTTCTCACTTTCACTTCTTCAAACAGGGGATCTGGATTGTTCTTTACTGTCCCATCTCCTTTTTCCCTTGGCCTTTTTCCAGTCCAAAATTCACTAATTCCAATTTATTAGAACTAAAATTGTCTGATGCAAAAAGCTGAGATTTTTCTTATTCGTATTCTTCATTTTACTTCACTTTTACTGAGCTCATTGCCAGACCAATGTGTCAAGGAAACTGAAATTGCAGTCCCACTGATATCACTGGGAGCAGGCAAGAGAATCAACTCAAGTTCTAATTTTAACAGACAAATGTATCATTGTATCCAGTGAATCACTGTGTCCAAAAATTATGAAACTAATCTAAATATTTGTACATGCAAGAAACATAGGCTGCTTCTTGTAACTGAGAGTTGCTCTAATAATTGAAAGGGGCAGTAAATCAAACTTTAATAACCTGCTCTAAAAGCTAAGAAAAGATAATGGTAATTACCTTATCTTTTTCACTTTTCACTCTATTATCTCTGTTAGAGCTGGGGAAATTTGCACCTGAGAACATATATTTCTGATCCTGTTCATCCTCAGTTTTTTGAAAGTGGAGGAGAAATTGTAAAAGTAATCTGTTCTACTGGCTTGGGAATCCTGAAGGATAGACCTCATCAGAGACTTTTGTAAAGAGATTGATTTTGACTCAGATGCATTATTAGGTGCTCAAAGGTGACAGATATCAGCAGCATCAGTTAAAAAAGTTAACTTTACATGAAATTTCAGTGGAAAATCTGGGAAAGTCTGATTCTACCTTGGTGATTAATTTAAAAAATGATAAAATTACTTTGCCACTTTACACAGTTCTTGACTGTCTGAACAGTCTGACCAAATGCTTATACTAGTTCATTGAATACATGTATTTGTAAAATCTCAATGTTAAGACATTGAGTCTGAATGTCTTAAGATAATCAGTTCTTTAAGTGTTGAGACATTGAAAAAATGACATAGCACTAAGAAGTCCACCTTCCAGCGTTGTCCAGGATATCATTAGAGATTATCCTGATGTACTGTGAAAGTTAGAGACTTGGTAAAGATTTCAAGCTTTATAAACTGTGTTTGGTTTCAAAAGGAAGACAAAAGACTCAATCAAAGCATTATAATCTGACAACATTTCCACATATTATTGTGATATTTTATTTTATACCAGAATGTTAAGTTTTAAAGACTGTGAGAGGCAGAATGTTTATTTCCAAATGTGCTTTTGAACAATTTTCTTGGTATTTTTTTCTAAATTGGTTTGCTTTCCAGTAGGAATAGAACTTTTGATGGAAATATTTAGGACCTTTTGAGATTTTTTGTGTAAACTTGACTTCTAGATTAATGATCTCAAGGATGATTCTTTTCTTACCTCGGTTTTTTTTTTTTTTTATGTTATTTCTCTATAAGAAAAACCCCAAATTAACAATGTTTCTGATACATGCAAATGACAAAATTTTAATTTTATCCTTATAGAAAAAAAATCAATACATTTCTCTGCCTGTCAATGTAACAAGGGGTGGTTCATTTTTTCCTATGAACTGCACAGTGCTGTACACAATGATGGTACTTCAGTATTATGTATGGAGTTTATTTTTGTTTATTTATTTATTAAATATTGTTTTTTGAAAGAGTTTTCTAAAACAGAAAAGCTCCCTGCATGCCAACCCAAGTAGCACAGGTGGTATGTCTAACACCTCCATTCAGTCACCAACATTTAAATGCCTTCCTTATCTTTTAGTTTTCCTCTGATGTACTCCATTTAATTCAATAAAAATTTGTAAGCATGAACAATCCTCTTCAGGTACCCATTTGTTCCCATTAAGGAACTTAAGCTAGAAGCTTATATTTTCAGAGAGAATAATTCTTTTGTGAAACATCAAAGGTAAATTTAGGTCTTTTTAATCGCTACAATCCATTTCCTTAAAAAATACTTACTCTTGGACTTCTTAGTAAAGGTTCTATGCAATTAATGGACAGAGCACTGCTAATTGCAGTGGCCCTTGCAACTTGCTTGGTTATAGTATTTTTTTATATGAGAATCATAATAATCATCATATATGGCATTTGTACATTTGTCAAGGTCAATTAAAGAAAATAATCTATTTTAATTTATTTTCAGTCAATTTCACTACATGTATCTTGACTGTTAACAGCTTCATAGAAGTAAATGTATTCAATTATGTTATTGAACTGGTCTTGTAGAACAAGGACAATGTTGTTTTAAAAAGGCATTTATGGGTGCTGTATTGACTTTTCTATCCATCAATCAGACACACTGTGATCAGCAGCAAAGCAAATTTTTTCTGCTTCCACTGATAGCAAGATGGAACTCTATTCATGAAATATCTGTATTATTCCTTGTGGGACAGCTAATTAAATTTTGGTTTATGTACTTGTGTTATTTACTGATGATGTAAATATCTAATACTTCTAAGAATGCTGTATAATATTCAAGAACTTGACCAAGACTATGCCAAATCACTTTAATGGACTCAAATCCCAGATGTCCATAGTTGGCTCTGCATTTATAGAAGAGAAAAGTGACAAGATGGTGATCCTACACACAGGTTAGACTGCTTCATGCCCTGACAAGATTAATTACAGACCTCTGAACCTGATATGTTTTCTTAATATCCAACATGGCTTTTTCTTCCCTCAGTCAGGCTGAAATATGTGGCTTGCTCTTGCATAATTCAAGAGCAGTCTTCTCTGTGGGCGGCACTGTTTTTAGTAGTTGTAAATGCCTGCAAATTACTAAAGGGAGTGATACGATGCACAGCAGTTTGTTTAGAGTTATTTCAATGATTATGAAAAGAAGGAAAATAAGCTTCTTTCCAAAATGTCAGAACATTGGAGAAGAAACACCAGTCATATAATTTCTAGAATAGTGCAATCCAGTTTTTCTAGGTTTTATTTTGTGCATGTCCTGTTTACTTTGTGGAAAGTGATACAACTTGTAGATTCCACTTATTAGTATTGCCCAAATTCACTTTCCATCTTGGTAATCAAAGTGTTCCAATGTTTCGTTTGGAAACCGATAATTTTTTTTTGTTTTCTTTCAAATAGAATGATGACTTAGTCTGTTATTTGATAAAAATACACGTATTTAGTAACTAGCAGTTACATAACATATGAAAATACAGAAAACTTAATCTGCATAGTTGGGAGTATTCCAAGCTCTACAATGGTAAAAATACCTGGAAGAAAATAAAAATACTTATGGGAAATGTATCCAGCTTTATTATCATATGAAATTAGAAGGAATACAACTGTTCATGAAGTTGTAAGGTCAGGTTTATCCTTTCTAATTGAAGTTATCTACAGCAGGTGCTGAAGATATATAAAGGCATAGCAGCCCTAGGTTCTCTATATACTTAAAACCAAGAGGCAGGTATTCACAAGAATCCAAGAATCCAACAAATTATCTGAATCACTTGTTGGAAACACAGGAAAAACATACTTGATTTTGAAAAAGATATCTTATTTGATCTTAAGTGAGAAATTTTCATTGAGCTTGGCGAATGTTTCATGAGTCACAAGATAATTTTAGTTCAACTTTTAAAGACTAAAATAATTCTGCCCCTTGGTTTCTAATATTTTGTTCTGTACTTCAGTACCTGATCTCATTTTTCTCTTAATCCTGTGATGCAATATATCTGTAATATCATTAAATAATATGTCCACTTTGTCATGCAATTGTGTGCACAATATAAATGAACAATTAATGAAATTTGTAGATTGTTGTACTATAAATGACATGGACTTTGAAAGAATTTCAAAGGAGGACTTGATCTGAAGTTGGACTAGATGACCTATAGAGGTCTCCCCCAACACAAAATGTTCTACAACTCTGTAATTGAGGGCTTGGAGGGTTAGTCTGAGAACCGAAGTCTGAAGACTTCTTGGTAGACAACAAGACACTAAAAGCAGTGAAGATTTGAAAATGTCAATCAATCATAGAACAAAATACAAGGGGTTCCATATCCCCATGATTGTTCTGGAAATACAGGAAGAAGTACTTCACGTACACTTGTCATGAATATAAAGTTCATGCCAAAGTGTAATTACAGAGATTAGTTAGAATGTCTTGTGGTATTGGATCAGTAGAAGTCAAAGCTTCACTTTTAACACTGGTTATAAATTTTCTGACAAACTATAATCCCATTGAAAAAAAAACTATTCCCTTTAAAATAAATTATTTTATTGGAATATGGCAATTGTAACACAACTTTTATCCTGGAAGGTTTTTTTGGTCCAGAATTGAATTTCCATATATGTGTGTCGGAGGCAGATGAAGAACTCTGAATTTCAGCCCAGGGTAGTTAACCCATTCAGTGTTCAAGCACTTAACATGAATGTCAAAGACCAACGTTGAAGTTTCAGATATGAATTAAAAAGATGAGAACTTGAGCCTTGTATATACTTTTAACCATTGCAGAGATTCCCTGCATTCCCTGCATTCTCCCTTTCTTTTTGCTCATCGGGTTCATGCTATTTTTTTTCCAGTATTAAAACTGGAGTACTATTATCATTATTATTATTATTATTATTACAATTTTAAATCCAGTCCTCCTTTAAATACTTCTTTGTCAGGAGAAGATTTTGGCATTTACATCAATATTACAGTAAGACTTCAAGATATTTGACCTCAAAATTATGACATGGAATAATAAAAAATATATTTTATATATATTGTAGGTTTGTTTTTTCTATAATTTAGATATTGTATTTTAGAGTAAGGATATTATAATGTGTTATTTGGATTATTCTTCTTCCTTTAGCTCCTTTAAAAAATAAAAAAAAATACCAAACAACCACACACATACACACAAAAAGAAAAAGAACACACAAAATAACACAAACCAAAAAACCCCACAGGAATCTAATGTCAAGGTTAAAACTTAACCTTTAAATATATTTTACTCCTATTAAAATATAAATTTTCTTTCCACTTCTTAGTTATATAGATACAACAGACGAAAATAGGATATACCTTGTAGGCATCTGTGTAGAAATGGAAGATGAACACAATGTTCTGGATTCTACTTTGGGCTATTCCATGCTATTATTGTCTCAACATGATAGATTCCTTTTTCATATGATTTATAACTTGTCATTACAGGACACTGTAGTCCTCCAGACAACATTAATCTATCGATGACTCTCAAGTGAAGACGTGATTGATGCAGTTACAGAAATTGGTGACATAGGTAAGCTCTTTTCTTTTCAAAACTTTCTTGCTGAAATGCATAGCTGTACACAAGTAGAATCAGAAACAATTCTAACTTCTGAAGCATGGGATACAAAGTTCATTGAGATGTTCATTTATATTAATGAATTCTCCTTTTTTAATTTTTACATAAATCTCTCTCTTTTTTAGCGCCTTAAAATACCTTTAAATTAAGCAGAAATATCTGTTTTGACAACTTTTAGCTAAGAAATGTTAGCAAATGTTGGGTTGCTATCTCAAATCCACTCTAGGTTGATTTATTTTTTTGTATTTCTTACTGAAATTGATACAAATCTTGCAGCACATCTCCTTCCACTTCTGTCAAAGATTTTATACTGAATTCTTTTCTGGTTTTGCACAGACTTTTCAGAAAGGTACCAATAATGTGACTATCTTCTCTTGTTCTAAAACCAGCAGAGGGAGTGTCACCTATAGGTTTAAAGACATAAATAAAACTCAGCTTTAAAATTCTGAAGTATTATATTTCTACCTCAAAAATATGTTGGGTTCGCTAATAAACTTCTACACTAGTCTTCCTAGAAAAATATCCCCTACATCCTCCACTTAAGTACTGAAGTAACTGGAACAGGCAGATAAGTACTTCTTAATTGAGTTTTGCAGAAGGGGGAAGGGGAAGGATGAATGTAAAACCAAAGGGATACACATATTCTATAATTGTCATGCTGCAATCTGGTTCTGTATTTCACAGATCCTTCACAGACACTATATCAAAAGTTAAAATCATCAAGTGATTTAACTGCACTGTGATTTTCAGCAACGTAATAGAGAAAAAAATCATTTTTGCCTGGTCAAAACATGACCTAATTCACTGACACCATAGGAACACACCTGTATAAGCGGTACAGATGGAGTTATCTTAAAATTATGGTCATAGCACAAAAAGAAAAGATAGGGAATAGGAAAAGCTTACTGGCATGTAAAGCTCCCACTAGAAGGGTTAGGTGAAAACAAACAAGACAAGCTGTATTTACAAATTTAACGTGAAAGGCATTCCAGAAGCCAACAAAAATATGTAACTGCATAATGATCTCATTCTCCTTTCCACAGCCTTTTTGGGATCTTAATCTATCATAGTACTACATTGCTTCAGCTACCTCATTACTTCATTTAGTGGAATAGTTTATTCTGTATTGAACGTACTGATCTCTTCAGTCTCTGTCTGGTGTATGCAGAAATGTTATCAGCCTAAATGCTGATGGCTTAATCAGCTCTCAAAAGTGATAAAAAAAACCCCAAACCAAAACCAACAAAACTAAAAAAAAAAAAAAAGAAGAAAAGAGAAACCCTCTGAAAGTGGGGACACATCTGACTGCACAGTCATTGCAGATGTATGTTTATAGAATTCTAATGAGCTTTTTCAGTGATATTCCCCAAAAGTAATGAAGCCATACTCCCATGAGTCCTGCTCTAGTTAGTTGGTTGAGGGAAATTCCTCTGTGAAAGGGGGAAAGTTTCAGAGCAGAAGCCTAATTTTGAACATCGCCCTTTGGAGGTGTTGGTCTTTCTCCATCGACCACAGTTATACTCAGGGCTGTTCAACCTCCTGGAGCTAAAGCAAATCTTTGTGACCATCTCCTCTTCTCACACCTTTTTTGGGTTTTTTGACTTCCTGTTAATTTCCATGCATGAGACATGCAAATAAAAATCAGGCACAGAGTACTCGAATTGTAATGATGACTTATGCATTGCAAAACATGGCTATAAAATATGGCAAAATCTAGACACTTATAACAGTAGTTTCAGAGTGGCTTAAATATCAGTATCTTTTTACGGAAGAGTCATAATCTTGCAGAAGAAAGATATTCCAGTATAATGCAGAATGCCCTATAAATTCCTCCTAGAAAATATAGTGTTACCACTAGCAATCCTTGGGGTATCATGATCTCTTACTTTCAGAGAATTTTGTAGTAGATATCTGGCAATATTTGTCCTGCTTTGGCTGAGTATGTTATGATCTAGTGCTTGGAGAGGGAACCTTATCAGAAGTGACTGACTTCATGCAGATTGTGTAGCATAATCTGTTTGCTCAATAGTGCATCAGCAGCTGGGAAAATCTTTGAGCCATGGACCTGCTGCTGAGATTTTGGCTTTCGCTGATGATGTTTTTTCATTCCTTAGCCCAAATATAATTTTCTTTGTTTGACCTTTGGAACTCAGGTTAGGTGTCCTGCATGCACTCTCAACCCTTTCTCTGCTGTCCAAAGACAAGTTCTTGGTAGTGCCATCTGTCCATGAGAAAGAAAATCAGAGGCACTAGGTAAGGTGGAGATGCAACATTCAAGAGTTTACCAGTACGACTACTTTGGGAAAGAAGTCAAATTCAGTTTCCAGTTAATTTTCATCAATCTTTTTGTAATTTCTCTATATCTCTGAATTCAGCTCTGGGATTATTTTTTATTTCTTTTGATATGATTCTTTGTTTGTTTGTTGGTTTTTTTTCTTCTGAGAAAGCAAAACTTCACTGACATAGAAAAGTACAAGTATCTTCCAGGATCAAGATGATAAATATCATGCAAAGAGAGTTATCTAACCAGCATTTTAATTTTATATTCATCATTTAAATTATCAATTTTGATCATACTTATAAAAGTATTAAAATAATTCTCTATTCAGACAAAAACTAGGCAACAATATTTAATATGACTTTCAGGATATTATCTCAGATACATGAATATATATATATATATTCTAGTATAGCCTTGCGTGCTACAAGTTTATTATTTCATTGATTTAAGTGTTTTGTTTAATCTACCATTTAATAAATGTTGGCTGTTGTTCATAAATTATGTGTGGAATTCTATATATTTGGTGGGAAAATTAAGTTATTTCATCTTCTGGAATTTGAAAAAAATATTAATTCATATTAGTATTGAGTGAATGAATAATTAAATGTAAACTTGTTACATTCTAAGAGCATGTAAACCATAGAATCTTAAAGTGGATTTCGTCAGAAAGTAGCCATGGACATTATCTGATCTGAACCACTCAAAATCAAGTCAATTTTGAATCAGAAGTATCTTCAAAGGGAGGGGAGAAACCAGTTATTAACTATTTTACTTTTTCTAGATTTGTATGTTGTTCTTTTTTCCTAATATGAAAAATAAATTATATTTCTGTAATTTGCAGATTTTTTTTTCCTTAGGGATATAATTTAAATTTACCAGAATTACTTGAAAATGTAAAACTCATTGAGTCTTAGCACCAAGTTAGTTGTGAAATCAGAATGTAGAATTCCTAATGTTCTTGTATGTTTTTAGAAATAAAATTTCTTTCATACTCAGAAGCAAAAAAAAAAAAATCTAAAACTAGGCGCAAATGTGTCACTTATCTTCATCCCAGCTTGAATATGGAAAATGAATAACTGGATGAGTACCTGAAATGAACTTGAAAGATTAACAAATAAAATGTGCAAAAGAAATGTTTATTTTTCAAATTAACACATGTCTCTGCTAATGACATGGCAAGCAGAAATCTATTAGTTTCTTTAATGCAAGTAACTTGACATTTTGACAGCTAGGAAAGCCAGTCATTCCTAACAAAGTCACTGATCAGTACCTCTTCTGCTTTTACTACTTTAAAGATTTCATCTGTAGTTAAAGAAAATATTTCTAGAAAACTTAATGAAGATAAAATGTTTATCTTAATGTGACTTAGGACAGTACCTTGCAATCTGTCTTGAGGAAAACATAAAAAGTTAATACAAGTGGGAGTGAATTTATGAATCAAAGGATGTCAGATAACTTGCTTCTTACTTTGTCACATCAAATCTCTGTCCTAAGAAGAACATGATGAACAAACACTAGTGTTCTTCTTTATCTACATGTGTGAAAAGAGCAGTACCCATGTAGTAACAACTCTTTATTATGGCATCATATTGTTCCTAATATGAAGAGATCTTAGAGGTAGTTAAAGGTGGATCATCTTTGATGCTCCCTTCCTTCAGTGTTCTCATGGTATGCTCATGGTTAGAACTGGACTCCTATTTACTAGTTAGTCACTGTGATCACCAATATCTCGTGATATGCAAATCTGGACAGAAAGTGGTTCTGAGAGAGCAATGCAAGAAAAATGATAGATTGCCTTGTTCAAAACTTCACTACTTCCTATTTCTGCTGTGGCCAACAATTCTTAGATAAATGCTATTTTCACAGGGAGTAGCATCTCCTTTGGTGCTTTCCTTTGTAAAGAGGTGTTGCCAAGAGAATCACAGAATGATGTGGGGTTGGAAGGGACCTCTGGAGATTATCTAGTCCAATCCCCCTGCCAAAGCATGTTGACGTACAGCAGGTTGCACAGGAATGTGTCCAGACAGGTTTTGAATGTCTCCAGAGAAGGAGACTCCACCACTTACCTCTCTGGGCAGCCAGGAAGACCAGTTCCGGTGGTCTTCCACTCTCAGAGTAAAGAACATCCTTATCATGTTTAGATGGAACTTTCTGTGTTCAAGTTTGTGCCTGTTACTTCTTGTCCTCTCCCTGGACATCACTGAAAAAAAGCTTGCCCCATCCTCTTGACATCCACCCTTTAAGGATTTATAGGTGTTGATCAGATCCCCCCTCAGTCTTCTGTAGAGTCTTTTCTTAGGAGCAGGACCTCTGCTGGAAGCAAGATCCAAAGTACTGTGAGTTCTCAGGAATTCAGTATTGGTCATCTTTTTCTTTTTAGCCATTCACATTGGATTTGTCAAATTATTCCCGACGTCGATAAGCATCCTTGTGGACCAATGAAAAAAACAAGGTTTACCTATAGCCATAAGCTTGGATTTGAGACTACAAAAACATTGGGATTCTATGTTGTACATGTAGAAAAGAACATTTAACTGTACTCATAATTAAATACCCATCACAAAATGCAGTGCCTGGACTTCCAATTAGTTTCTTATATCAAGGATAGGAAAAATTTTCTTAGTTGTAAATGGAGGAAGTCTAATTAGTGCTAATTTGTGTACTGCATGTTGATACAAACACTTTTAAAACCAATTAAACATATTAAAACAAAGCACCATGCTAAATTAAAGATTAGTCTATAAAAAAAAAACAACCAAACAAACAAAAAATAAACAACAAAAAAAAGCCCCAACATTTTTATCTCAGTTTTTGATTGACCTTCGGTGTTTTTCCTAATTTATTCTTACTTTTAATTGGGTTTGTAAGTATTAAGTATCATCTGGAACAATCATAAAGTTATAATACAAGACTGTAGAAGATTTTTCAAACTAAAGGCACAGACTTCTATATCTTCATCACCACAGATTAAAAAATGAGAGTAAATAGAGGATGACATGCTGTCAGAGTATCCTGATTATTCAGGAGGAGAAGCAGCCTTCTTATTAAGAGATGTTTTCTCAGGAGAAAAGTGTTTGATTCAGTGATTACATTCAATATACTAAGGTTGGATTACTGCAATGACTAAATAATTGACCATAGTTAGAGGTATAATGAGAATACAGGGCTGAAAATAAGGAACTGGAATAGCAAAGAGAGAAGCTAAATGAAGTAAAGGCAGAAGGGCACGATATTATAGGCATGTTTGAAAATAGGTAACTGATCTGATCAAGTAGTGAACTGATCTGATCTGACTAGTGATTTGTGGATGTTTTTTGTTTCTAGAAACTCAACAAAATTATCTTAACAGTTTCACCAATGAATATTTCACACTTCTAGGGCAACAACCGAAGCTGAATGTCTTAAATCAGATGCAAGTTTCCAGAGAAATCTGTGTGATAATACACCACAGTTGTGAAGGAGGTTAATGTCCAATTTCCTGCAGCTTAGTTTTTAAAATTATTTTCATGTTGGTACTATATTTTGCACATATTCACTCTCTGATGTTACCGTCACACTTTATATGTTAAATTATAAATGAACATTGAAAGGAGTAAAGGGCTAATAAATAAAAATCCTTGCAGAATGTGGCATTTACTTAAGTGACAATGGTGTTAATTGGGATGTCTGGAACTAATGCAGAGCTGAAGAGTGGCAAAATTTCGTTACTTATTCCTTTCTGGTTTTTTTTTTTTCCTTTCCTTGTCTTTTGAGACCTGACAGTGTAGAGCAGTGACTCATATCTCAGGAAGACATCTGCTCTTTTCAAGTAAAAAAAAATGAAAAGGAAGGTAACTCGTGAATACAATTAGTGTGAACATTGATGAAGCAAACTGGGTGAACACAAGCATATGTAACTGACTTATAATTGCATTTTAACACTCTACCCTTCGACTCCACCGTTATACTAAAAATTCTCATACAAGATCATTGTGCTGTCACTGGTGATAAGGGTGATGAGGGTGTCCCCAGGGGAGAAAAATGTCAAGCACTAGACAAACTGTAACCATTTTTAACACCTTCGCTACTCTGATGCAAGTCAGGAACAATATTCATTCTGATGTCATTGCTCTGTTTTATGCTCTGTAATTTCACCCTTACAATGTCACCACTGTTGGGTTATGTTTCTTGCATTTGTCAAAGACGAGGCTACAGCTACTGAAGCAAAGCTGAAACTGCATCTCTCTCCAGCACACATAATCTGCTCTGTTTTTGGGGGAAAAAACATTTCTTACACTGCAGATTTGATTTTTTTTTTTTGCGTTTTCTGTTTCTTGGTTTTGGTTTTGCATAGAGAGCTTACATCTTTAGTCCTTTCTTATTCCATGGAAATGGATTGCTTTTTTTTCCACTTAATAAGGACTTGTTTTATTTTATAAAAAGAGAGATGTATTCATTTGCAGAAGAACAGTGCAGCATATACTATAATCCTCTAATTTTTCCTTTTTATTCTACAACCTTAACCATTACATCTTCATTCTTAAAAGTCCAAAGGAGACATGGGGGGAGCAAAAGGAGGATGAAGGACAATGCAAAAACGGGTTCAGATTTACCTTTTATCTCACAGACATTACGTGGGGGAAATAAGCACGAGAAGAAATCTCTTAATTACTTTATGAAGAGATCATCCACAGGATGAACCTCCATGAATACAAAGATTTCCAGTGCAGCATGTTGGCACTTTAGGTACTGAGAGTGAGAGAAGGTGAAGGACACTGGGGAGGTACTGTGGCACGGTGAGGAACTGGAGAGGAACTATATTTCTCCCCTTTGCTTTGACAATTCAGAAAAATCCAATTACCTCTTTAGGTGATAGAACCAGTGAAGTGACATATTTTGAAGTTTTTCACTGCTGAAACCAGAACTAATTTTTTCCATCAGATCTACATACAAATTCCTTGCAGTTAACCACCAAGGCAGAAGGAAATCTGAGAAGAGACTGCACTATTTCTGCTGGTTTCTCCTTCTAACCTCTGATTTATCTTTCTTCTCAGTCCACAACATTCATCCTATATTGCTTAAATTGTCAGCTACCCTTAAAGTGGGAAGGCAGTTTTCTGTAACACCATTCTGAGCTCAGAGCATCTCTCACAATGCTTTGGGAAGTAATGAGGTTAAACGGTGACCATGCTGTGATCCTGAGTACAATGACAGCCCTTATGCATGTTGCTGGGGTGGAGTAAAGACCCTTGCTTGTGTTTAAATTCTGTGCTGAATGGACAAAGCCTTACAGTACCCATGCTTGAAAAAGAGACAGACTTGACCTTCTTTGCAGACAATCTTTCCCTTTTGTAAGATAATTAGAGAAGCATGAACCTCTGTACTATAAAAAAATATAGTACAAAAATCACCTTGTTATTGCAATCTGTGCTGGTAGCTACAGATTGTAGCTACTTGTAGCTACAATGACTAATAGCATGATGTTGAGTGACTGTATGTCACAGCCCTGGTGAGGTGTGTCTATTTTATGCTCTTGTTTTTATTGCACTCCCCAAAATATTGTGGGCAGAATAATTGAACACGGTTAAATGCAGTGAGCCAGAAACACATCTTTTGCAATTTATTTTCTTCATTCTTTAAATGTAGTCATGTGAAAGAACACAGGAGAGATCTAAGAAGAGGCGCATGCATCTCATTATGCTTTGCACTCTTGAGCCATTTGATGCTGGAGCAAATTATGTACCCGATCCTCTCCTGTAGCCTTGCAAAAGAGAATGCAGACCTGAGAAGAGCTTGTAAAATAATAGTATGGTTTGTGTTTATATGTGGGGTGATCAAAATAAATGGTTTCTTTTTCTTCTTGGATGATTTTGTGTTGAAAAATGTCAGATATAATACGAAATCCTGATCTATGTGACACTCGCATAAACTTGAGGTTTTTCCAGAGAAGCCATTAAGATTTACATAGTCTTCTGAGATCACAATTTGGCTTGTCTTCAGTTATTTTTTCCTCCTCTAAAATTCATGCAATTAATTTCATTGACTTACAGAAGATATCTTGTAACTTCTCCTTCAACATAAAATAGATACTCAGAGATATTTTTAGTGGAAGATTAGTATAAGAAAGCAAGCTCTTAATCAGTTGCTCATGGCCCCCATACCAGATGATGCTTACTCACAGAGAGCTGAATGGGAGAGCTGCCAAAGCTCTTAATCTAATCTTGGTTATCCTGCTTTATACAGCCAGACCCCATACTAGCTATACTTTATCTACATAATTTCTTTCTCCCTTTTTTTTTTTTCAGCAACCAGTTATAATCACAGAAAGTAAGTTTACGTCTTTATGAGATAATGTCAAGCACAAAAGTGGCTGTAGCAAAGTGGCAGATATATCACAAGTATGTACTACATCCAGTGCCAGGTATGCTGGGTAATGTTCAGGCATAAAGGAACACTAGATGGCCTGGGCAATGAGTCTGAGACATTGGACTTACTTGTTCATGCACACTTACATATGCATGATTTCCCTCTCTGGGCCTGGATTTTAATATTTAAAATCTGGCAACCCTGCTGAACAGTTTAATTTATTGATTATCCCACTTGTTTCCATCTGGAAGAGACACAGGGGGGTAAACAGGATGAAAAAGGCCTGTTAATAGAAAGCAGAAAAAGTCATTGATAGTTTTCCATCAAGAAAAATTTGCATTGAAAATCTGTTTTAACTTTGGTTTTGTTAGCAAATCAAATATTTAGCTAATTTATATTTTTGTTCTGGGAATAAACATGCTAAAAAATAATTTAAAAAAAGTTTCAAGAATTTAACTGTTCCTAGTAGGTCTAATAGATTTCTGAAAAAGGAAAGGAAACTCACTGTGAAAACATAAATAAATAAATTGATAAAGTTCTTAACATTGCAAGGAAGGAAAGTAAGAAAAATAAAAGGAATTAAAACTATTTATGAGAATCTCATGTTGTAAATAAACAAACACAGACTTTTAAACGATTTTTCTGGCAACATCTTTAATTGTTTTCAGCCGACCTATAAACATTTAGAAAGTCCATTCCAGAGCTGATCTACATTCCTGAGTGACATGAAATTCACTTCAATTATGATACTGCTCACACTCTCATGAAGCAGGTAAGCAGGTTGGACGATAGTATATTGCCCAAACCATAGTACAAAAGTGATGACACTGAAAAAGTCAGTCATCTGCTTAAAATAGAGTTGAATGCAGAAATATTAAATGTATGTTTAGCAAGAAAACAGAAAACATGAATTATTCTTCATATTTTCCTGTTTCTGATATAGACTGTTGCATAATTTAAGTAAGAATTCTATTGCAAACTGTAATGTCAACAGAGATTTCACATCATTCATGCCAGTGATTTTGTGCATACACCAAAAGTCAACATATTGTTATTTCGTTTCAAGGTTTATGTATGGTCTCTTTTTTTTTTTTTTCATTCTCTTCACTTTCCACATTGCAAATAACTGACTCTAATATGGATTATCCACATGTCTGTTATCACAAGAACAGCAGAAATGTCTGAAAATGATGTCTAAATTCTAGAGAGACTGCCACCTGTCTTTATTTGAACTGTGAGGAAAAGTTATGTAAATAGTGATAAATAAATTAAAGAATTTAATGTTTATTCAAAGCTAAAACCAGTAGACAAACAGATGGTTAAAGACAAGAAGAATTCAAGGAAAAAGAATAAATCATATTGGTGAGTTGGATTCATACTGTTTCCACTAAAGGACTACATAACCAAAGATCAACAAAAAATATATTAAAAAATATATTAATATCAAATTAACACAATTCAATAGATGAGATTATTATATATTCTGATTTACTGTCTAAATTTTTGGACATTACACGAAGTCATTATTTTCAGTGGAGTTGTGCTATTCCATCTACAAATGTAAAAATAAACGACTTGGCATCTGGGTCAAATGGAACTAAAACTGGTGTAATCTACAAACAAACCAACAAGATTCTGTTTTTTCAGCATGATGAATATTGATGGGAATCTGACACAAGAAAGAGGAAAAATATCTTTAGCTTTATTTTCCAAATTAAGATATTTTCTGGAAAGGGGTTTGAAGCACAAAATAATTTTCCTTCACAGTAAATTTCCTCCACGAATAACAGTGATCTTATCCATCAGCATTGGTAACTGAGTATCTTGAAATTCAATCAAACAAGAAATCTCTGAAAAATCTTGTAGCTCCTTAGTGTTAGGCAGAGGTGTAGGGTCAGATGAACTGTACTACTTTGAATGGGATATAACCTTTGAAAAGTCCAACTATATCTCATCATTGAGTTTATTTCCATATTCACTAATAGATTTCCACCATAATAGATCTGACCTGGACATCAGCTATGGGATAGAGAGAAAGGAGAATGCTCCAAAAGGTCAAAGTTTTGTCTAGCCTTCACTTGCAGGTGAATTTTAGATGCACTGCTCCCTTTCACATTCCTAAATCATAAATTTTTGCAGCCTGATTGTGAAGATTTTTGAACTATTACAGTTTAGAAAATACAAGAGGAAATGTCACAAAAACATTATCATAGCTGAGTTTATTTCCCCACCCTCCTGTCTTGTTTTAGAGCTGGGGTCCATACCCCTTCCTCATTAGTATTTTTACTTTGATATATTCTTTTTTTTAAAGCTAATTTTCTAGAATGAAAAGGATCATATCACATTTCAAAACCTTTACTGTGACATTAAACCTTTGAACTACTGTTAAGGAAATAATTTCCCTAAGGCTATAAGTCCGAAAGGTTATTAAAAATTTAATTTTAAAGATGGCATGCAGGATAAAAAATAATAATATATAAACACCACTTAAAATCTTGATTGCCTAATCTTATAAATCCCATTGCTACTTATTATTAAATAAAGTAGAAATTTCTATTAAAAAAATACAGAAGCTTAGTTTTCATAGCAGGATCTCAGAAGAAGCACAGAGATGCTGGCTCCCATATATTTTATGCCAGTTTAAGCTGCACATTTGTTATACCTGTGGCTGCTACATAGAGTGAGTTTTAAAATTCAGTTCTTTTAAAACAGTTGCAAAGAAGGTGTACTTCAACATTAGGGCATGAATCCACAGAGGAGGCCATGAGTGAAAATAGCTGAAAAATTGTGAAAAGGTGATTTAGGTGTTTAGGTTAGATGATCCCAGGACTATATTTGATTGAGACATTTATGTTGGGAGTGTAGTCTCCCTTGACTTGCCTCCAGAGGGCAACTTTTCAGTCATTATCTGAAGGATTTTTCTGCTCTCCCTACCATTAGAATAAAGTGCAAAAAAGGCTCCTAGTTTCTTCTTCTACCTTCTTCTAACTTCTTCTACACAATGGAATATTTCAAATATGTGTGCCAGATTTCTGTCCTCTAAAACTGTACTACTGTGCTACCAGGGCTTTTCAGTAATGTTCTTAATAATGTCCTTATTTTCTTCTCTGTTTTGAGACATTTATTTTTATGGATGTGGCTTTCAGGACTTTCAGGACTCTCTTCCTGTACCTTCTGTCATTCAGGAACATTGTGCTTCTCTGTGGTTTAAGGCATTATTCCCAAAACCCTCCTTTAATCCAGACATCCTTGCTCTTCTTCATTTCTTAATGTACCACTTCTGAGTTGCTTTAAAAAAAAAAGCATTGACCTCTCCCAAAATCAACGTTCTCAGACATCTCGAGCGAGGTATGTCTCTTTACCTCTCTTTCTAGCCTTTATTCCTAATAATTTTTCCTATAATAGCTAGTGTTAACACTGTGTTAATAATACATATTAACTGTGTTAATATGTATTATTATTAATTATGTTAATATGTATTCTGCTGGGAAGCCGGCAGAAATTGCAATAAATTTAGGAAAGGTAAATCCAGAGTCATGCACCTGAGATCAAATAACTCCATGCACCCACACTGACAGAAACTGACTGGAGAAAGGAGAGTTTTGCAGAAGAGGACTGGACAGCCATAGTGGAAGAATTAATCAGCCATCAGTGTGTCTTTAGCAGTGAAGGCCAACAAAACCATGGGCCGCATGGGTAAGAGCATATCCAGCAGGGCAGGGGAAGTGGCTGTTTCCTACTGTTCAGTACGTGTGAGAGGGTGTCTCAAAAATTATGTCCATTTTGGGGATTTTCAGTTCAGTGAAAATGCTGGACCAAGTGACCTCAAAAGTCCCTTTCCAAAATAATTTACTCCCTGATTCTGATTCCATTTTGTCTACATCCTACCATGGGGTACACAGAAGATACAGCACAGAAAATTATCCAAAAGCCAAAAGTTTGAGCTTAACAAGTCGTACAGTTTTAGCACAGAGAAAATGAGTTCTTCTTTTTCTACTTAATGTCTGAAAAACTAATGATAAACTTCTCAAACTTAATGAAAACATTACCTACCTTAAGCTTCTGGTATACTCCATTTCTCCTCATATGTCTGCAGTAAAACAAAAACATTGGCAGAACCTTGTAGCCTAAATTATGTTTTCTGATGTGATTTTGACACTTCAGAGATTAATCATCACAAAAAAAAAATAATAGGCATAAAAAGAATAAATTAATGAATAAAGGTGTTACAAAAGCATAACTCAGACATAAATGTATATGTGTGGAACAAACAGAAACATTTCAATGACAGCACACATGCAGCTGCATTTCTACCCACCTATTTTTATTCTTATTTAAAATCTAAATTAAAAGTCCAATGACAAAGTGAAAACCCAAGCTGTATATAACTTTATATCTTAAATTATAATTTGATAATATATATGTTTATTTAAAATTGATGATTCTTCCCTTTTAAAATCATTTTGCTGTGACTGAGTGAAAATATATAGTTTGGTGGTTTGTGCATGTGTCAATGTTTCTATTGTCTGTAATGGGGTTTGCATAATTATTCATCCAGTAAATTAGCAGGCTACTTGATGCACATGGACCATGCAGACTCCTTAGGGAAACCTCAGAAAAGATTACTGTATTTCACAATTGTATTACTTTATATAACTTTACCAGTTCACGATGATAGAGACAAAGAACTGTACAATGTTTGTGATGCTAAATGTTAAGTTACAGTAACTTCAGCTTTTTCAAGTGCTTGATATGCCACTTGATATGAATTCTCTCATTATCTTTTAGCATGGCGATTTATAATAGAAAGGCCAACTATGAAACTGAGTGAGAACATTAGACTGACATCATTTTACTTCTGTGGTTTTGACAATTAGTCTGTGTAAGTATCATCTTCTTGAGACTAGGAGAATGAGAGATAAACTCATGGATCTATCACTCCTGAAACACAAAAAACTCACATAAACACTTATTTCAGAAGATAGGAGCTATCCCTGAGAGTAATGATTCTTTGTGCATTTTGAAACCCTGTGATTTCAAGTCTTAAATTCCTTTTATTAACTAATATAATGATCAAAGTTGTGCAGATCCTACTTCACAGAACCATAGAATCACAGGATGGCATGGGATGGAAAGGGAGATTATATTGTCCAACCCCAATGACAAAGCAGGTCCACTCACAGCAGATTGCACAGGAATGTTTCCAGGCAGGTTTTTTATTCTTTGAAGTACACATGGCAAAATTTAACAGATTGTTAGCACAACAATCTGTCTCTTTAGCACAAGAAGGTGGCTAATGTTAATTGTTCATAAAGGTTAAATTTTTATTGATTTATGCCTCACAAGTACACTGTGTATAAATAAACCCCACCTGCCTAGTTTTAAATACTTGCTCATCTACAACTTTTACTAACATTTATTTTATATTTTATTACAAATAATTCCTAAATTTATCAAGTAACACTAAACTGAGACAAAACCTCTGAGACATCACACTTAAAGCGTTCTCACTGGCAGATGGCTCTCAATTTTAGGTGACATTCTGAAATCTAATGATGTGTTCCACTTGATTTTATATTTTGTCATTTATATTATTTTATTTTATATTAAGTTTTATTTTAACATAATTTTGGATTCTTCCCAGCATTTCTGTATAAAACAAAGTTTTGATCTCATAAAAAACAGTAATATTGTGTGACAGTATGTAACATCCAAAAAACATTTGTGGTGCTTTGATTTCATTATTGATATGAGCTTCTGTGGGTGGCATCCCACATTGATTTATATGATCGTGCTTGAGATTGAATTGAAACTAAATGGCCTAATTAATCCATATTTGCCTTTTCTTAGATACTGACACACTAACAGTTTATTTCCAGTCCTCTCCGATCTTTCAGTATTGTTCCGATACCCGTTAAAAATCAGCACTACAGATTCAGAGAGTTCTGTTTGTTACAAATTTAATGATTGTTGAATTAAGATATTTCGATTGGTTACTTTTAAAATGTTTACCAGTTTCTTTTTAATAGCTACCCTGATTACCAGTGGAGAAGAAATATTTATTTTTCAATGGGAAACAGTAATTTTCAATACTTCCCTTTAAGGCTGCATTTAAAAATCCTGTTGACAGGCATGTTTGTTCCTTAGAAATTTTTTCTTATTATGCACTCTGAAATGCATGGGAAATTTTGAACATTTGTTGTAGGAAGTATAAATGAACATCTGATTCATTCTCTATCTACTGTACTTGTTTTAATTAATGTCATTCAGATTAAAGTGTTTAAAATACTAGAATTTGATCCTGAAAACTGATTTGGAGTTCTCAGAGGCCAATGGAAACATTCTTGATACTGTGTGTGGGCTCCAGAAAAAGAAAAAGTATCTCTCTATATACATGGCATAGGGGAGATTACAAGATCTGTGGAATGATCAACACTAGTTTGAGGTGTAACAACAGATTTAGAGATAGAAATAATGTGCAGAGCAGTAAAGGTGTAACAACAGATTTAGAGATAGAAATAATGTGCAGAGCACTAGAACTGTAATGTCTGAGAAACAAGTCTAATTATGTGAAATTTTAATATCCTGTGAAGTGTAATTTGATGAGCGGGAAATTACTTGCAATGTGTCATCTGCTGCTGAATAGTCTGCCTTATTCTCTAGTCGGACATCTAGGAGAATTAAAAGAGAAAAGATGGCTGACACTTGAACATTATCTGTAGAAATAAAATAGTTTTCTTATCTTCTTTTCTAATCTGTAATCTATGCTTTAAATAGAAATGAAATTACTTCATGGAAGCAGCAGTACAGAGAAAGATATAATCTATTTTATTAACTCAAGCATTACAGTTCATTACTGAGATCTTATCTTTTTATTTTTTTAATTAAAACTAATGACATTTATGGTCAGTGTTAGTGCTAACAGTTTTATGTACTGAAGCCTCAACAGGTAATCCCAGATTACCTTTGCTCTAGTGCCTTTACTTACAGGGTTTGGGAACAATCAACTGCTGTAAAAGAAGATCTTGTGCAAAGGAGTTGTGTTGAGAGATAAAATCCATGCCAGGGGTCCCCACATCTGCCGCAGAGGGGTGACCTCCAAACTTTTCTGTCAGTTATGCTGCCAAATTCTTCTGGATAACCTAACATTATGCTGGTGAGTGCAGAGCAGAGACCCCT
>BJBW01009406.1:0-24175 GCA_004320125.1 Scolopax mira
CGTTGACGGCCTTTGTGAACAGACTCTCCCCAGCTTTCCTGTAGGCCCCCCTCAGGTACTGGAAGGCTGCTATTAGATCTCCCTGGAGCCTCCTCTTCTCCAGGCTGAACAACCCCACTCCCTCAACCTGTCCTTGTAATATATGGAGACAACTGGGGTGTCAGAGGTGACACCCTTGGATTCTGTTTCACTAACTGTTTTGAGAAAATGAGAAGAGCACTTTTTGCATTGTGTATGTACTGTCCTGTAGGACACTTTGTCTAACATAACATGAGGAAGCTGGTTTTGCTTGCTACATGGCAGTTTTCAATTGGATTTTATTTTCCTTTTAGGTTAGCTAAAGCTGACATCGTATTTAGTTGAGTTATATTTCTCACAAATTGATCACAATTTTATTTATTTTCAACAATTAAAGATGTCACAAAATTAAGAATATGCTGGTGTATGTCTGCTACCTTTTAGGTTGCATCTCTGCTCTCCATGTGCTGCTCATTGGGTGATAGACAAAACACAATTGTTTTGCTTTATAAATGGAGCAGGGTACTACGTCTTCAGAAAAACAGTATGTTGCAAATTAAGTTATAGTAAAAAGTGGTATGGTTTTTTTTGGCACTGATCATTTAAATGCTCTCATAGAATATTGCTTTTGAGTGTCTATCACTGGTTCATAAAATTAAAATTCGGTTGTAAAGAAAATGCATGCTAATAAAATTCGCTTCATTATACGAAAGCTTTTTTAATTCTTCAAATAGTCTTAAAAGATAAGAAACTTCTTGGTTAACAATATCCATCCTGGATGGATTTCACTGAGGTGAAAGTGTCTGTCTTCCTGCACATTAACAATCGCTGAATGAAAATTTGTTGCAGAAAATTATGTATGTCCTTTGTTACTCTTTTCAAAATAAGAAATACTTTTTAAACCTGTAAAAGTTTTAAAAAACCTATAAAAGGTAAAACCTGTTGCTGTTACACATTTCTGTAATTCCTTTTGAAGGACAGAGGAGAGTTTTTAATGAAAGTATGTGTTCTCATTACATAAGGAGTGTCAAGTATCTGCCTTCCTAAGTTTTCATTGTAATGTGAATATTATACCAAGAATTTGGATATTAGAATATGGACAAAGGAAGTCTTCTTGTCCTTTGACAGCTGAAGTCATTAGCTGTTTACTTAATTATGACAAAAACTGAAATTATGGAAATGTATGTTGTGTTACATTAGAATTAAAAAAAAAAAAAGATAATTGCTCATTTTTAATCTCTATTTTATGCTATTCTATTGGCATTTCAAATTACTTTGGACTTCCAAGCAAGAAATCAATGTCCAACTTTTAATATATTGCACAGGGATTTACTCTTAGAAATTATTTTCTGGCTTTTGCTGCATTGTGTGTAGATTTATTTTTTTTTAATGTGTGCTAAGGTGATTAGGTTTGAGGTGAATGAAACTCCATTTTACTTGTGAAGGTAGCATAATTAGTGCAGGTTTAATCTCTGCATTGCCTGAAGCTGTTGAACACCTCCTTGCTTTAGGTAGTACTGCATATTTTGGAAGTTACGTTAGTGGTCAGCAATTTAAGGAACCGGGGGTTGTTTGTCTAGCAAGGCACTTAATTAGCTAATTGTAGAAATCAGCAACACTTGTATTTTGGAAGTCATGTTTGTAGTTAAAGTAATGGAAGTTCTTTATTTTAACATGCTGTTTTACTTAACTTACTTTAAATTTTTAAGGAACTTCTTGTCTTACAGTATATGTTAACTCACATCAGAGTGCCCTCCTTAGTCATCTAAAATTTTCCAATTCCTTTCTCAGCCAAAAGTTCTGGAGCAGTATTTGAACATTGAAGATAACAGACTTCTAATGCATCTGAAAACATGTGCTGCAATGAGCAAGCTCCCTTACGACCTTTGGTTTAAAAAGTGTTTTGCAGGCTGTTTACCTGAGTCCAGTTTACAGAGGCAAGTTGTCTTTTTTTTCCTTTCTGTTTATACTTATATAGTAAATTTTGTTATAACTAGCTGGCAAAGAACTTTCATTAAGATTATGGAGTTAACATTATTATTGACTTGGGAATTATAAAATTTTATTTGATTCCAGTTGTTACTGATGCAAGATAATCTCTATGTGATCATTTCTCACATTGAAATGAAAAAAAGGATGGAGTTAAATATAGCAGCTGATTCTGTTAGACACTTAATGCCTCCTAGGAATTAACAGTCTAGATCCCTTCTTAGTGATAGATAGATGAATGGTAGTCAGAAGAGGGAAGAAAGGAGGGGAAAGGAGAAAATGTGAAATAAAGACTGTTTAATAGAAGAATAACAGAAAAGGAAAATAACAATAATATTAGTAATGACACAAGTCAGCCTCACCACCTGGTGAGTTGGCACCATCCCAAGCAGTGATTGTGAATTCCTGCCCCTGCCCCCCCCCAACCCCCATTTATATACCAAGCACGACATCTATGGTATGGAATGTTCATTGATTTATCTAGGCTTCTGCTTAGCTTCTGTGGGAAGCTGAAAAAAGTCCTTGAAAAGCATAAACATAATCTAGAAACAACTAAAACAATATGTATTACTGACATTCCTTTCACAGCCATCAGTAGAAAGAAAATTAGCTCTATCTCAGCTGAAACCAGGACACTAGTATAGGAACCTAGAGTGGAAACGGGGCACTTTGTAAAATGCTCTGTAGACAATGCTTTGTGGTAGTAAGGTTGATCATAATCTGAATAGTGAATGCAGTCTTGCTTGCTTATTTAGGACTTCACATTTCAGGAAGGAATGTAGGAAACAGTTGTTCTTAAAAATGTTTTATTTGCCGTTAGGCATGTAAGGGTGTTTTAGGAAACAAGCTGTAAGATTAGAAATTTTGCTCTCCAGTCTCGTGGTAGTGATCTTTGAGGTTGTGTGTGTTCTACCGATGGCAAGGAATATCTGAGAAAACAATTTTTTGAACCAAACCGTAAAGATCTGGTAGTAGATGTTTAGTTGTTATGCTGTGTGCAGTTTGTTAATTGTTACATGGCAAGTTCTTCTCATTAAGCACGCACAAGGCTTCAAAATATTAATCTCTGTGTTGTGGTTGTGTGTGGTGTGGTGGTTAAAACTTTAACTACTTTTATGGCTACATAAATTATGTAAGCATGTATAAAATGTTTGTTACATCCTTAAAAGCAATTGAACACTTGTGGTTTGCCTGCTTCTCCATTTCACATTTGCATTTGTAGGTTACTTTCAGCGGATCATAATTGACCTTGTTTCATTATGTGTGAAACTTAATGCAGTTTGTCAGTAGAAGTGGCTGCTGTACCTGGGACTTGCCTTTTTTTCTGTAGGCTTCTGTGATCTGAAATAGTCTTTGCTTTCTGTGTCTTCTAGGAGATATTTTTATTTAGAGCTTATGTGATTTAATTTTTCTGCTACACCTTATGGATGAGAACTAGAGCTGAAAGAGGAATTTGCATCAGAACAGTTTTGGCCTTGGAAGATTCAGGGTTGTTTTTAAACTTCTGTTGAAAATTGAACATTTTATGGAGATGTGTCATCCTGATAGTGTGAAAGAAAAAATCTAGATGAAGAATTTTGATTTTCATATTTCATCTTGTCAGAATCTTTAGTTCCAAACTTCTACAATTTTGATTCAGTGCATTTATATGAAATATTTTATCTAGTTAGTCTGCTTTCTAGCATTCTCATATACTGTTGTATGCTACCAAAATAGAATATTTTGATGACCTGAAATTTTTTAAATGGAAAAGGTCAAAATACTGGATTTCTTTTTTGTGTTACTGGGGTAAAGGCAAATTTCAGTGTTGGTACTTCTGATGGCATAGTGATCCTGTTTCCCAACAGTTCTTGTGGGAACATGATAAAAGTGTACTTTTTCTTGCCCAGTTTAGGTTTCTGAATTAGTCAGTTGTAATCATAATGGCCTCATTTGCTAAGGAAATAACATACTTCATGGGTAGCGTGTGACAGATGAACTTAATTATTGCTTGGAGATTCAGTTTGGATTGGAATCTAGAAGCCCGAATGCTTATCTGAAATGTATCCAAATGGCAGTGTTGGAACTGCTGAGAATTGAAAACAGGTCTCCAATTCTCCTGTGAGTTTTACTTTTTTTGTCAAGTGAGAGATCATCTGACCTCATCTTTTGTGATTTAATTTAACTTATGATGTAGTACTGTATTTCTTGGAGAGGTTGCTTGCTTTCTGTAAACTGTAGTCTTCTCTGTCAGGCAGCTAAATCTAAATTCCATGGTTTTCTCTTTTTATTTAAGGTGTACAAGATTTGTATATGCTATGCAGAAATTTTATCTAGTAATGGTGAAATGAAGTTGCATAATACCAGCCTCATTCCTGACAGGCATTGTCATTGAGTATAAATACTGTTTTATAGCACACTTCTCTTATACCATAGGTAAAATTTATTATATTTAAAGTTTCATGCAGAAACTTTTCCTCTGAGCTTATGCAGTGTCTTTGCCTGCTCTGATACACTTGACATATGACAGGCTTCTTAACAAACTTCTTAAAGGTGCCACACTGGTAAAAGAGGGGAGCAGTCCTGCCATCCTCAGGGCTTCTGTATCCCACCTGGAATATAAACATAGTACTCCCTGGAACATGAACCAGCCTGAAGCACAGGCTTGAGAGGGGCAGAAAGGCTTACTTGTCTCTGAAACAGGGAGAGAACCGGATCACATCTTTGGTTTTATACTCATCATTGCCCTGTTTGCTCTATTTCTGCAGCAGCACATCTCGTCATCTGCTCTGTAAGCCCCGTGCATGGAGAGCTTTGCAATGGTGCTGTGTGGGCCCCCAGCTGGAGAGCCCTGCTGTTAAAGCTCAGTGTCCTGTTTGGGGCTTCAGCTCTATGGGCAAAATGGCACTTTGGCTGCCAGCTTATTCCAGCACTGTCACCCAGATGATCCAGCTACAGCAGAAGTAGTACAGCTCTGCAGATATAATTGTGAATAAGCCAAGCATTTTTTATGGCCTAATGTTG
The DNA here is from genome assembly GCA_004320125.1 of Scolopax mira. Taxonomy (NCBI): domain Eukaryota; kingdom Metazoa; phylum Chordata; class Aves; order Charadriiformes; family Scolopacidae; genus Scolopax; species Scolopax mira. Next base: position 5,011 of record BJBW01009406.1, read on the forward strand.
CCAGTCACGTATCGTGCCCCTGACTCACACTGTTTGTATTCTGCACTGAAGACTTGGCATTAGCAGGGCTGTAATAGCTGAGGGGGTGGTGTTAGGTTATTAGCCGCTTGTAGCTTGTTTGTGGCGAAGCATTTGGTAGTTCTGAAATCTTGTATCTGCCTTTCAAACTGGCACTGCCTCATGTATTGATATATAGCTTCTGTAGTTTTACATTTGTAGTCTTCTGTCCTGCACAAATTACATCTGATTGTAAAAATACAAGTAATTTTTTAGTAGAGACAACTGAAATATGAAAAATGGTTAAATTTACTGTGTTGTGGGAGAGCATAAGAATATGCTACTACTATAGAGAAAATTAGTCTGTTTGCCTTTTTCTAAATTATTGAGCCTGCTTCCCAGCTCTCGAAACTGATGGGTATGATCTCATGGCATGACCTCAAATGAGACTTGTGTGAGCCTTATCATGTCCCTCTGTGTCTGGTTACCGTTGGAAGGACCCTCGGAAATGCAGCTGGAGGAGCAAGCATTGGTTCTCTTTAAACGTCTCTGGCCTGGATGACTGGAGGACCAAAACCAAGCAATAAGATTGAATGTGCTTACCCTGCATCCTAGTGCAAAAAGCTGTGAGATTATTTCAGGAAAAGAGAGTGCAGCAATGCTGTGATGCTTTTTGGGTGCTGCTGCACTATAGTGGTTGAGGAACCTGGAAAACCACCTTGAGAATGCCATGCCTTACACAGATTTTAAGTTGTATCTTGTCTACAGAAAAAGCTCAGTGAAAAGTGATTGGCTTTATTTGCATAATCCTTGTTCTTTACCTTCATACCCTCCTGTTTTTTTTTTTTTATTTTTCCTTGTGGTTATTACTATTATTTCTCTGTTGAAGAAATACCTACAAAAGTGCTCCTATAGTTAACTGTTCTATTTCACAGAGGTTGATAGTCCCAAAAACCATAGTGAATTTTATGTGTACTTTCTTTTTCAGCATTCCTGGGTAGGGCTATAGGCACAGGTGTGTAACTTTTCTGTTATAATTTTCCCATCTCTAGGAATATCAGAAAATGAGTAAAAAGTTGTAATCTCTGGCAGAAATGTTTGCTGTTACTTAAAAAGTGTAAGTATAATAGTTATGTTATCATCAACAGAAATACAATATATAAAGGCCACTATACTAGAATAGAATCATCAAATATGTGTTTCCTTGAAACTGCTGTGGTTTTTTTCCATTCTAAGTAAACACAGTTTATGTTGCTATTCCTGGCTCTGCTGGTACAGACAAGGTGCTGACCACTGCTCTGTTTATCACAGTGTCACACAGTCATTCTCCTATCGCTGTCTCTGGTGGAGTTGCACTGAGAGTTAACATTAGCTGGAAACGTTAAGGGGAAAAACACTGCAGCAGACACAGCTGGTTAGTGCTGACATCTCATCCACTTTGCTCTGCCCCCCATTGCAAAATTTGTTAGGCACTGGTAATTTAGATACCGCATCTGTTTTGGCATTGTTAAAGCACTTGTTCTGGAAGCAGACTAAATAATGCAGGAAAACATAAGAGTGTTTTCTGAGCATGAAATGTAACCTATTGTAATGTAATTATGGAAACTGAAGTCAGGAGAGTTGGGAGCAAAATAGTGAAAGACGGCTGGGTATTTTATATTCAGATTAGTAAATTTGTATTCAAATTAACATGATCTTTAATATGAACTTTAAAAATTCTTCCCTGCTTCTGAAGTCTGCAACTCTCACAGTTCAGATGCCCATGAAACACATGGGGAAGTGTTCTTGGGTTCTAAACAGATAGGTATGTGGAGGGAACTGTATTAGAAGTAAACAGGGATGACCTGTACAGTGTGGAACAGGAATGTGGTCTCAGTTTTCTCATAGCCTTGCTTAAATCTTCTGAACCCAACTTCAACATCAGTATGATACAGCGATCACTTCTCCTGGGATGCTTGAACCACAAAGGAAGCAGTGAGATTTTAATGTTGGATTATTTATTGTTTCTAACCATATGGGAATTATGTTAATTTTTAATCATAATGAGACAGGGAATTAAATTGCAAAGGACAAAGAAAGTGGCAGTGCCTTTTTTCCCATCTGTCCGTATGTTGGTTTTTTTTTATTTCCTCCTTTTGTAAGAATAGACTTGAGGATGTCATACCTCTTTTCCTTATTTCTTCATTATAAGTTAAATTCTAGTCTAACTTTTTAATGAATGGAGAGGTTGTGGAAATAACATCAAGAGAGTTATCTGAATAGAATGTTAAGAAACCGACAATTGAAAAATAAGCAGCAGCCATTCCACATCATGAGTTATAAAGTTTTCACAAATAATTACAGAAAGGTTGGGATTGGCTTGGACTTCTGAAGGTCATCTGGTCCCACCAAACCCCCTGCTTAAGCAGGGCCACTAAGAGCTGGTTGCCCAGGACCATCTCCATGCAGCTTTTGAATGTCTTCAAGAAGGGAGACCCCACCACCCCCCTGAGCAACATGTGCCAGTAATCAGTCAGCCTCACAGTGAAAAAGTGTTCTCTGATGTTCAGAGAGAACCTGTGCTCCAGCTTGTGCTCGTTGCCTTAGGTACTGTCATTGGATACCACTGAAAAGAGCCTACCTCCACCCTTTTTGCACCCTCCCTTCAGGTATTTATGTAGATTGATGAGTTCCCCCTTGGGCCTTCTCCAGGTTCAGTCACAGGTCTCTTGGCTTCTTCTCATAGGAGAGATGCTCCAGGCCTTTCATCCTCTTCATGGCTCTTTTAGTTCCTAGCTCCTTGTTTAAAGGTGTGATACCTACTCTTCAATTCAGCTGTCAAAGTTCATGTTATGCTTGCATTGTGTTCTTCTGGCACTCCAGGCTGGAGGACATGTTCTTCTAAGAGAAAAGGTCACATTAAAATTGAATTGTTTTTGGAAGAAGTATACCCATAGGTCCGAGTTTATAGATGGAGTGCAGAAGGTGTTTTCCAGTTAAGTGTCACTGTATTCAGAGATGATGGGGGACAGTATATGATCTCTGACCCCCCATTTTTATTTGGAAGGAGAAGGACTTTTAATAAGTGCTCAGAAGGAGCAAGAACAGTAATCCTCAGAAAGTTTTTCTGACACAACTCTTAAAATTCAAGAACTAAAACAAAAATAATACAAACCCATATAAGCTGCCATCTGACAGATGGTTTCACACTGGGTTTGGATTATCTTTCATCCCACGTCTTTTGAGTTGGGCCTGAGAGAGCTGTTGGCTGAAAAATGATTTCAAGTTGTTGCAGGCTTTAGGAGTTGATCTGAAATTGTTGCAGGCTATTTTTGTAGTGCGGACCCATTTTAGTGTTCTTCCAAGTTCTGTTGATAAAGTTGCAGCCTTTGGAGGCCTGCCTTTCAGATTTCATTAAAAATGTGAGGTCCAGGTCCAGTTTCATACAAGTGGCAGGAGCGTTTAGGTAATTCTGAGAGAGTCTGTGCACAGTGTTATGGACTGAAAGACTGAGTTGTTCCTTGTGTCCACTTTCATGGACATCATGGATTATATTCTGCTGATATCTCATACAGCAATGACCTGGAATATTTAGCTTCTTGAGATGTGGTATATCAGTATTACATCCTTTTGAATTCTCAGCTACTTAACTGTTGAAGAGTGTCTTTATTAGGCATGCTAATTAAGCTTGTTTCTTTTTCTGTACTAGGAAAAATTCTCATCTTTACCATATATGGTAGAACAGTTGTCATAGTTCAGGCTATTAAGATTTGCTTTTTTTATCTGAGCTTGTAAACAGTTCAATTTCTAAACAAGACCACGCCATATCAATACATTACTGCTTGCCACTCTCCCCTGTACAGATTTAGGAGTTGATAAAATGTCCTTTATTTACTGTCAACTGAATATTCAATATATTCCTGTTATCCAGAAAACTAATCTGGAAAACAGTGATTGTACAATGACTGTTCTAGCAGATAAATAAGCAGATAAGCACTACAATAATGTTTAGTGATTCCTTTTCTTCTTTTTTTTTTTTTTTAGAGTTTGGGACAAAGTTATTAGTGGGTCCTGCAAGATTCTTGTTTTTGTTGCTCTGGAGATATTATTAACCTTTAAAATGAAGATAATAGCACTGAATACTGCAGAAAAAATCACACAGTTTTTGGAAAATGTAAGTACTCTGTTGTACTTTGTATTATCTATCTTTTATGGTTTATAAAAATGTGTTTCAGCCTTAGTATCTTATGGTATGTTTGCAATAGGCAAATTATTACATTGCTCACCAAGAATAGTGTAGTACTAACAAGGTGAAGAGAGAATGTGCAGGGATGAGAATGATATTTTTTTATTATTTTTTTAATTATATTTTCTATCAGGAGGTAAGGCTTTCATAGAATTAAATGATTTTTAGGCTTTGGGGAATGACAGTGTTTCTTGTGATACTAGAGGGTTTTTCTGTGAAAGTAAGTGCAGATGAGGTTAGCTTAATTTTTCTGGAAGCTCCTTACATGGTTGGTTTCTGACCCTTTTTTGCTCCTTGCCTGAGGGTGACTCTATAAACTCGAGATATGTTTTCTGTGGGTATGAGGGTGAGATCATGAATCTGATCCTGAACTTTCCTTCTATGATTAGTAACGATTAGTCACAACAGTGTTGTAGGATCTCAGTGTAATGCAGTTAGATCAGATAAGTTTGTGGCTGTGGATGGCCAGTATAAATTCTGCCTGATGTCAGGGTAGGGATGTGTGAAGTGTGAGATGCCTGGGTGGTCATCTTACCGTTTTGTAAATAAAAGCTTTTTGTTTAAAACCTGGAGGTAGTATGGTGTAGAGTAGGTAGGACAGAAGGATGGTGGGATAGTAGGGCAGGAAGATGGGATTCTAGTTTTGTTTTCTTTTTTAAAAAGAAATAAAAAACTGTGAATTTAAATATTTATTTTAAATGAAACAGTCCAAGTAAAGTACTCTGACAAGGCATCTTGCCCTGATCTTTTGTAGATTCCTCAAGATAACACTGATGCTATTGTCAGCAAAGCTGTTGATCTCTGGCGCACACACTGTGGGACTCCAGCACACTCAGTCTGAGAACTTCCTTCACTTGTGACAGCTTGGGAAAATAAAGAGACATTTGAAAAGACATTTTCACCACTCTTCCTCCATCACAGTGTGATGTTCTTCATTACTTCTTCTATGTACAGATGCTGTTACAACAGGTAATAGCATAGTGATCAATATGTAACTATTTTTCAATAAATACAGGTGGAATGAAATACCTAGCAGCCAGAATGTTTCTTGGCCAGCCACCTACAGTATTCTGATTGCACAGTGTGCTCTCTTTGGGAACAGACTTCTAGCTCTTGAAGCCAGGTGAATAGACTTTTTTAATTTAAAAATGTTTTTGTATGCCAGTTTATACTTATATAACTAGTTACTACTTGGAGGTGGTTTTGATGTGAATTTGCTAACTATTAGTCTGCTGGAACTCTTTGGTGAACAAGCATGCCTTTGCCTTTGCTAGAAATGTAAATAAACTGTTTTAATATGGTAAATGTTCTGGAAGAGGCATCACAAGTTTGAGGAAGAGGACATCACAATGACCAGGGGTGACATGCTTTTCTAAACTGTCTTAAAAGACTCCTTTTTATCTGTGAGCCAGCTCTCTATGGCTTTGTTCTTCATGGATGATGCTCTAGAAAGGTGCATCTTCTGAAATGCAATTGTGGGCAGGTGTGGAGAAAATCAGTGGGGCAAGTCAATATAATTCAGAACTACCAGCCAGTAATAAATAATGACTCTGTTGAATGCTTGAATTAACTTGTTGTAATTTGAGTCTTGTTTGGGTTAGATTTTGAAATAAATTTAATACAGAAGTGTAATTCATGATGTAAATAAAAGTAGGGTGATTAGCCATAGATAGAGATTTGCTGGAGAACTAATCTTTTTCTTCTAAATGTGTAGAATTTTATTTCAACATCTTGAATAGAACAGGGAATTGTATATAAAAATGTGTTGCTTAGTTGTTATTTGACTCAGACTGGTGCTTAGTCTGCCAAGTATGCAAGAGTGTGTTTAGCTTGTACTCAGTGTAGTGCAGACTTGAAATGCTTTAGAAAATTCACTTTTCTTTTAAACTAGATCAGGCTTAACTTCTACACCTGCACTGGGGAAGCATGGAGCTCAGTTCAGGTTATACCTGGAAACCTTGGTAGATTCTCTCTGCTGGGTTGTGAGATTCTGCTGTTACTGTTCCTGAAATGCTGAGTTTACCCAGTTCATAAAAATCTTGTTTGTGTCTATTTTGAAAGCCATTGCTGTGTCTGCATTGGAGTGTAATACATTTACTTCACTTCAGACAGGAGCTTGTTTTCCTTGTTTCCTATGGATAGGAAACAGCATATACATTCTGTGAATAACAGCCCTGCATTCTGTAGCATGCAGTGCATAAGTTCTTCAAATAATGGCCACAGGTACAGTCTGAGAGATCACCCATTTGAACATTTTTTCCCTTGGGCTGCACAGCTTATTTACAACCCCCCCCAAAGTTACATATGCATTATTCAGGCCTTTACACTGCAGATTACTTAATCATTAAAGAAAACATGCCCCGATGACACTGAAGGTGTTTAGCACTTTCAGTCGTGGAAGGGAATCGATAACTGATATTCTGTGAAGAGAGATGCACTGCATCAGGATTGGAAGTGCCTGTTTAGTGTAATTGCTTCCAGACTTGCCAGTGAGTGTTCCTCCAATCACTACTTGACTGAGGCTCCAAATGTGGGTTTTTTTGTTTAGTTTTTAATTTAAAAAAAGCCTTTGTCCATTAATAGGCAGACCCTGGAGCTGCACAGATGAGGGACAGAGACCTACTGTCACAGAATCACAGGCTGGTTGAGGGTGGCAGGGACCTCTGGAGGTCATCTGGTCCAACCAGCCCCCTTGTTCAAGCAGGGCCACCTACAGCCACTTGCCCAAGACCAGTGTCTCCAAGGAGGGTGACTCAACAAGCTCTCTGAGCAACCTGTGCTAGTGCTTGGTCACCCTCAATGAAATCTTCATATTATTTCTCACATGAAAATTTTACTTACTTAAACATTTCATTGTATGTGGAATTCATCCTCAAATGCTGGTCCACTTTAATGTCAGCTGAAGTTTGTGTGCAGCTTTTTCCAAAGAAAGAACATGAATATTTCTTTAACAGAGTGCATTATTTATTCTGGGCTGTGCTGAAAGAGGGGAGTTCTCTAGAGACTAGATAGATAGATAGTGGTTTAACACCATGCTGCTGTCACCGATCTGGTAAGAGACATTTGTGTGTATCTTAATAGATCCATTTCCAAGCTTTCACTGTGGCTTTACGAGGGATACAGTTTATGCAGAAAAATTGCTGAATTCCCAGAGGACTGAAAGTATGAAACTGGCTGACTTATGCTTAGTTAATTTTTGGTGATATCTGCTCAGTTGTACATAACACTTTAGCTCAGAGACCTATTTCCCAGGAGACCAAAACAGCTTTCACTGTCCCCAGCATGTGGTATTGAGTGATGTTGAGAAAAGATACGTTGGAAGTCCCAACCTAGACCAGAATCCACCACTTGGGAAGCCTTAGTCTGTGCCTCCAGCAACTGTAAGTAGCCTGGAGTTGCTCTTTGAACTCTTGAATTAAAACACTGTAATATTTGTAGTGTCCAGCTGGGCACTTGTAGTGGGCAGTTCAAGTTTGGCCATTTATCTATTGGGGACTACAGATTCCTTACACAGATTGGTTTGAAGTTGCACATAGCTGAGCCTGCTACTGAAACCCCTGTTTCAGTACTTTAGCTTTTTTTTTAATCTATTTTTGTTGTTGTTAGCTTCATGTTATAGCAGGAAAAGTATGGTAACAAGTCATCTAATGGTTATTTTTTCTCAAAAAGCTTGAAAATTAGATATTTTGTCTTTATTTCCATTATTTCCTCTGCCTTGACTGGCAGAGTTATGAACTGCTTACTGTGTGCTTGTTTGTTGATATAGAACTAGCTGTTGCCTATGTTAGTTGGTTGTTTTGGTTTTTTTTCCCCTTCTGTTTTTCCTGGAGACAATAGAAACAACACTGAAGCATTCACTTTGGAGAGTGACAGCTTTCCCCTCAAGCGTGTGTCCGTCCCCCTGTCTGCCACCCCCCACCCCCAAGATCTTCATGGACTTTGCAAACAAACAAAGTAAGCTTAATTTGGTCCAGCTCTCCCCTCAAGGAGTACTTTCTCTCCAGAGAGATTTAGAGCAATGCCACATGTCTGTGCTCTCCCGTGTTCTTTTCCAGCTGACATCCAAATGTGATGGAAATGCCAGATAAGAAAAGTAATGGCAGATGTCAGAGTATGATGCGTGAAAAATGATGAGTGATTTTAACTCTAGTAAGGTGCCTGAGAGCATGGAAAGAAAAGCAAGAGAATATGGAGACAGAAGTGGCTGAAATGCAGAGGCTGATAAAGTAGCAGCGATACAGAGCATGTACATGGAGTGTCCATCACTCCATGGGACAACTTTGAAGGGGATGTCTTTCTGAATGCCAGAGATCCCCACCACACGGTGCAAATTTGCTGAAAAGCCAAGCTTTCTTTCATTCTGCCACTAGGGCAGAATTTGGTAATTTTGTACAATTTGCAGGCAATGCACGGTGGTGTGGGCAGAGAGTGGTGATGCCTGCACACTGCTCAGTGGGGGCTCTGCTGTGCTCCTCTCTGGCTTCCAGCCTTTGTAGGGTTTGCTCAGGGGCCTCAGCAGATTTTCTACTTCCTTCTATCCCCCTACACCTGAAAAAAAATAAAATTAGATGCCTACTGGCCATTATTTTGGGCTGAAGAGCAGCTCTTGAGCATGTGTGCAAATAAATACATGTATGAATCTAGCTTTACATTCTAAACTGGTTTCTAAACAGATAGATATGTTGGTCTTCTACCTCTCAGCGTTAATGTATCCATATATATAAATAGATGTTAAAGCATAAATTGGTGTATCTATCTTATGTCCCATTACTAGGGAATGTTGCAAGAGAATGACTGCTGGGTGTCCTCTGGATCTGCTATCCTAAGGTTTTTCTGAAGTGGTTTGCAGCAATTCGTAAAGATAGCACAAATGCTAGTGCTGAGCTGGTCACCAGGGACTGCTTGTTTAATGGAGAATTGATTTTTTTTTTTTTTTTCAGCCCTCCTCTTTGTTTCCTGCGTAAAGATGGCATTAGATTGCAATTCGATTGCTAGTAATTACATGGACTTTGCCGAAGACACACATCTCTTTCCTTTTCAGTTTTATAAAATGCTTCAGTTAAAACCTAAAAAAAAAAAGAAAAAAAAAAAAGACTATGTAATGCTGCCGTAGAAGCCATAGCTAGTTGTGGGTGAAGGGGGTCTTTAGTCAAAACTAGTTGTTTGTTGTTTTTTTTACTTCATTTATTTATCCTGACCTTAGTTGTTAGCTACAAGCTTGCTGTCTGCCAGAATGGAAATATGGACAGACAGAACCAGGCACTGTAAGGTTAGTGAAAATTTACACAAATGGATACAAACAAACAAAAAAAAGCCAGTGCCAGAGTTTTGGTCATGGTGTGTCTCCGTATTGGCAATGGAAAGGAGCAGAATTTGTGCAGTTAAATGGAGCAGTCTATGGACCTTTCATTTGAACTTCTGTGTGCCTCAGGATGCACAGGGTGTTCCCCATTGGACAAAGAGCTGAGGACAGGGAAAGGAAAGCAGAGTTGGCAAATGCTGTGTGCTGGCTCTGGCAGTAGGCATCTCTCTGTAATGACGATGTTGTGGTGAGAGGTGGATTTTGGGTGGGGGTGGGGGTGGGGGTGGGGGTGGGGGTGTGTCTGTGTGTCTATTGCAGACTTGGTTTTGTTCTTTATTAGCCTGGTGTTGGCTACAACTTTAGTAGCTGAGATACCAGTCATTCTCCTTTGCACACCATTGCTGAACCAGCTCATAGAGTCAGCACCGTCCCATCCATCTGCTCAGGTGAGCCTCGCTCCTCTGCTTCGCTCCTGTGGGCAGGCGCCCTGTCCCGGCAGCTGCCAGGCTGCTGTGCTGAGCCCGGCTGGCAGCAGCAGGATCTGTGTCCTCCCCTCTGGTGTGTGATCAGTCACTGGGATGGAGGGTGATAAAATACACGAGCGCAGGAATGTGGTTTGTTTTTTCAAATGAATTTTTTTAAGAAACTGCATACATCAGAGACAAACAATAATTTAAATACCATGCAGTTTCAGTATGTACAAAAACTAGGACATAGAGATCCAGTTTAATTTTCTTCTAGTTATTTACATCGTTTTCATACAGCCATAATCTGTTAAATTACAATACTGGAAGAGCACATGATTGACAGCCACCACACTCACTCCTATACAAAGACAAACTATATACACTTGGATATCAACTGGAAAATGCAACTGGTGCAGAAGTAACTGGGACACACGGGAATGCAGGTAATGTGCCCGTCACCTCCTCTTTGTTTACAGAAGTTGTTCCAAGCTTGAGTAGACTGAATACCTGGGGAAAAAACATTTGTCCCCTTTTTCTTTCCTGATTTGTTTTTTTTTTTTTTTTTTTTAACTTATTAGGCTAGTCATCTCCCATGGCTATTTATACAAAGTGATTTTATTTGCAGGCACATTAGGGAGCCCCCTTTCATGTGGAACTGCATTTCCATCTTGCCCATTTATATTTTATTGTGAGTGCAAGCTCTCACTAGGCATGTTGGAAGTGCTCCCCTCTGTCGGTTTTTAGTGTTTCCACTGTACAGACAGCACTGGAGAAGTGAAGAAAGGGTGAGTTTTGGTGACTAGTTGCAGTGATGACAAAGTGCTGTGGTTACATATAAGTATTAGCCTGAAATATATTTGTGTAATGGGCTCACTAAATAGTTTCAGTTAACATAAAATAGTTAAAAGTCTTTCCCCCTCTTCTCTTCTGAAGGCCCGTGGCTGGCAAGGATGTGGGTGGGAGGGCCAGGCCACCACTGTGTTTCCTCACCATCACTTCTTTTTTCTTTCTCACTCAAAACTTGCCTATAGACGTTTTGGAGTTGCTCTTCTAATCCCCACCAACTCCCCAGCCCCCCCATTGTCCATGTCATCTTTCCACAGGCTGTAGAACAGATGTCACAATAGTGGTATATTTTAAATATGAAGGATTTAGTGGATTATAACCAAAATGTTTTTCTTCCTTGAGTGTAGGGTATTATCTCCATTATCAGCCCTGGAGATGGATGATTGGAATAGCCATTTTTGTTCTTAGTTGAGTTTTCCATTATCTAAACCTGATGCAATTTCTTTATTACTACTATTAATCTCCTCCTAATGTGACTGAGAACGGGTGGGGTTAACTGCAGTATTAACTGAGTCATAGCAGAAATTTTATTGTCTTTACATCCTGCACGTAATTCAGGTTGAAGGGGGGAAAATCATGATTGATTGTTATTTTTTTCACCCTCAACAGAATCACAACTACTTTGCTGTGATAGAGATGGCTTTCACAGATGAAAAGAAAAACAAATTTTGAAAAAGGACTAACTTCCCCAGTCTGCTTGCAGCTTCCCATGATGCCAGAGGCGGGTGTGCAAACTGAGGACACACTACAGCATTCAGGCACTGACAGGTTGTTGAAGAATGCCTTGCCAAAGGGTCACTTTGCAAAATACATAGATCAACTGAAGCTAAAACCAGATGAAGTGCCAGTTCTGTGATGCTTACTACAGTGCCAAATATGTTATATGGCTTCTTTCTCCTCCTCCTCCATCTCTGGTAATAAACTCTCCTTGCAAGTTGGGAGAATTGGCAGTTCTTCCACTACATCCTGGTGTCTGCTCTGCCAGGAGTTAACATCATTAAAAAAGAGAAAAGCATTGCCGCATGTAGCTGCCCTGGGGACAGCTTGAATCCTGAGGGAGGCAGAGGGTGACAACTTGGTAAGAGGTCAGCAGGGACCTGCCTTGGGCCCACCCAGATGAAGGCAGGGTGCTGGGGAGCATCTGGCTATCACCCAGGAGTAGGCTCAGGTGCTGCCCAAGGGTTTATTTAGGCTACCAGACTGGCAGGCGTGGGCACTGCTGAGGTCCATGCCCATGAGGGATGGTGGCAGTACCCAGAGTGACTTTGCCCACAGCTTGCCTGTTCTCCTGGGGACTGTAGCATTGACAACAGACTGATAGCAGCAGTCTGCTACTTCCACCTCTTTCCTCTTCATTTTAATCATAAAATGGAAAAAAATAATAATCTCACTTTTTCTTCCCACCAGCTTACTGAGTCCTGTGGTCTCTTTCGCAGCTGGTCCTTAAATGGCCTCCTTTCCCTTTCATACTGAACCTCTAAGCTAATGATGGCAGGGTAGGCATGGGATCCATACTGGGAACATGAGGGCTTGTTGCCCTTCAAAACAGCTATGATGTTGCAGAGTCCTTCCCTAATGCAATGTGTGTGTAGTCAAAAGCCTAGTTTTGTTTTCCCTTTTTAAAGCTGTGGTGCAGTCTTGCTATGAGAGTATGTGTATGTCAGTGAATTAAAAACATGAAGCAATGTATTCCTGGTTAGTACATAAGTAAGTGCTCTGTCTTTGCTGCAGTGAGCTGGTAACATTGCACATTAAAGGCTGCCACTGCTGATGAACCTGTATCTAAAGCAACTGTGAGCTGGTGATACAGGGATTGCTGTGTGTGTTTCTTCAACAATCATTACCTTGCCTGGGAAGCACCCCACATCAGAGACAAGCCGTCTCAAAAATGAGGCATCAGAAACCAGCTGCTTTTTACTTATCCTTTAGAGCATCTTCCATCCTATAGCAGCCAGTTGTGGTTCAATAGCTGATACCCCACAGCACTGCAAGAATGGCCGCAGATGAGAATGAAACGCTGTTGCTTGTCTCTGATGGAGAGTAAACCTGTGAGCTACTGTGTACTGCTGCAAAGCCAAATGGAGTGCTGGAACGGGCAGGCTAGAAGCTAGAGCAACTCCATGGGCTAGGCACAGGTCCCTTTGCTTTACTTCTGCCACCGGAGGAATGAGAAGGTGGCCTGAGAAGAGGCAGAAGTGTTGGCACTACACAGCATTGGCCACTAAGTGATCATGTGAGAGAGGCTTCTCAGCCCGTGATCAGTAAAGGGCAATATTAGCATGGCATCAGGGGAGGTAGAGAGGGAGCACAGGAAGAGTAGGTAGATACATGGAAGACAGTGAGGAAGGGGGAAAAAAAAAAACCAAACAAATAACATTGTAGTAAAAAACTTTGGCCTCTCTGTTTAAACTGTCAAAGCAAAATAGCTATTGTGGAAGAAAAAAGGTGTCCTGAATAATCTGGATCTTCCTACCAGTGATGTTGCTACAGTGCTTTGGGCCAGCTGGAAAGGAATCCTAGACAATTTGCCCTGTTATGCTAGTTAAGGACTTGATTCTGGGAGGTGCCGGCCAAAGTTCAGAAAAGCACTTACATGTGTTCAGCTTCAGTTAGGCCTGTCGGACATCATGAATGCAGTGAGGGTATTTGCATGCTTACTTCGTGTTAAGCACACACTTAAATTGGCAGGTAAACCAGGCCCAGAGCGACCAGCTCTCTGAGCTCTACTCAGTCAGCTTGTGTGTTAAACTAGTATAATAAAAATAAACTAAAGCCAAACCAGAACACCTTTGAATTGCTCTCCTTGGGCCTCAGCCATGGGTACAGGTGCCAAGTCCCACCATCCATAGCAATGCACCAGCCTCCTTTTGTCAGGCCAGGTAACATGATCTGCCATGCATTTCTCAGTGTGAGGTTAGGATCAATTCTGAAACACCAGATGCAGAGAGGACAGATACCCCTTATCGACCCCCCAGTTCCTCCTGTCCTCTCTGGAGCAGGTGGGAATGCCAGCCTTTCTTGTGGCCAGGCACACATCGGCTCTCACGCAATCATGAGGCTTGGGCATGAAATTAATCTACAAGCTGAGTGAATGCCATGCAGTGACCATGAAGAGACAGGTTTTGCTTGCTTGTCCTCAGCATTCTTGTCGGTTACTGCTGATGGGTTCACAGCTGGGTTTAGAAAATTATACTTGAAGGAGATGAAAAATAAACAGTTGCTAGAACTGAACCAGCCTTCAGGAGGGAGACCTGGTTCTTTATAGGTGATGCCTTTTTCTGCTTGGGAGCTGAACAATGGCTGTCGACTGGCCATAAATTTCTCCAGGGAAAGAAATGCATTTCTAGTCAGATGATATTCACAGATGGAGTGGCCTGTAGAGGAGTGCTGATCCTTCATCATCCTCCTAAGGTGCTCACAGCCTGAAAGGATTGTTTGGTATAAGTGCTTTAGTGCCATAGGTGCTGGTCTTTTGGAGACTTCACCCAGGCCGGTGATTCCCTGAACACCATCTCAGGGGTCTTTAGAATTGATGACAGAGGCTTGTCAGGATGAGGGGTGCTTGAAGACGAAATGGACGCACCACCAGCCAGGCTTGAACATGTATGGCAAATCCACATGCCAGGAAAGTCTTATATGTAGATGCCAAGTGGCACAATTCCCACCAGGGGTATTTTCTGTTATTGAAGCTTGAACCAGCAGGTCTGATGATGCTGCAATATCCATCACATGTAAATACAATTTTCCTTTTTTTTAATATTTCTTTTTCTACTTTTTTTTTTTTTTAAAAAGGCTGTTCAGAAGATTTACATTGTACGTAACAGGGAAGTGAATAAATACCAGCACTTATGGTTCCTTTTAGATATGAAGATGGCATAGTAGTCAGGTAGAGTTGAACTGCTACGGTCTATGAAACCTAAATGCAAAGGAAAAAAAAAAAAAGTAAGATAATAGCCTCAAGTGGATATTGTACATTAAAAAAAAAAAAAGGAGAAGTAATTGCTGCAGTGACACAACTAGGCAGCCTGATTCCTGCAGCATCGATAGCAGCCACACTGGCACTGTGGACCCAGAGCAGACCACTCATACTGCCTTGATCCTCGCCAGAATCACTGTTCACAGGCATAAACTGTTTGCACCAAAATCTACCAAAGGCACTCACATGCTTTGGGTCCATCCCATCAGATCTCCGAGCGAGTTATTTCAGATCAGCTAGGCCTCTTTCAGACCACACCATGCCCAATTCCACAAAAATTGTCTGGTTTAGGCAAACCTTATGTTCTTCACCCAGCAAGATACAGTTCAAGAATGATTATATCCTAATGTCTGAGGCTAAAGCGACAAGTGGAGCTAAAAATGGTCACTCCTTCTGCAAGCCCACCCTGTGTCAGGAGGCCTGGGTTTGTCAGCTCTGCAGAAGTATTTTTTATTTTTAAGCTTTGATTTTCCACTCTGTCATGAATTAATATGCCCCACTGGTAAAGCAACACTCACATTCTTTGCTCAGCTTATGTCACTGCTTAATGACATGAATAGCTCATTACCTTGCTAATGATTTTATAATGGTGATTTAGCTAAGTTTATTTAAGGGAATTACTCTATTTTGTTTAAGCACGCTTCCTTCAAGTGCGTATTTCCTGAGCCCGCTTGTCTAACCAGTAAGTCCTGGTGAACTTCAGACAAACCCTCATCCCAATTCCTATTACATTAGCTATATCCGAGTATAGGCTCAGACTTAGCAAGTCAAAGCCACTTGGTGGCTTTCAAATACAAACTGAGCCACCTCAGAGGGTCACTGCTCACCCCAACACTGGAAAAGAAGCAAAATACTGCCCAGAAACATGTGAAAGACAAGCAGCTGGAGAGACTTTTGAAAAACTAAACCAGCCTTTATGTTTGTGGGATGCTAAATATACTGGTGGAAATATACTGAGCTCCTAATGGAGCTCAATTCCTTGAAGCAACACACCCCTATAAAAAAGCCTCATCCTTCCCAAATCTGTCACCTTCCTGGAAGAGTGAGCCAAATGTCCTTCAAAGGCTCAGTCACTGGGGTCAACAGATCTAGGCCAACTGCACACGCTAAAGCTTCCTCCAAAGACCTCCTGGCTGACAGGCAGCTGTCTGTCTCTAGCAGAACTCGTTCTAAACCCCAGTGCAACCATCCCAGCACATGCTAGGAAGTAGAAGGGAGATCATTGCTGCAAGGGAATATATGCATAATACATGTAGTGAATTTTAATATAATTATTAATTTATCCACATAAAAATCCTCAAATACAAAATTAATTCTGCCTTAAGCTTTTCTGTAATTTTTCTTAACGTATTAACTGCATTTTTTATGAGCACCCAGCTGATGAACGTATTAATACAAGGGCAGTCCCAGTGTTGTACCAGATCTCACTCTCGCTTGCCTTCCATATATTATACTTATTTTTAACGTCTGACAATGAGTGTGGGTTAAAGCAAACACCTGACTTTGGCTGAAATGCCAGGAGTTCAGTTCATCCCAGCACCAAAGCCCAGGCAGACTCGGCACAGGCCGTGTGAGGAGATGTGCCCTGACCTCCCAGTGTGGTTTGGCCATAGCTCGTCAGAGAGGAGAGTTGGTAGTTTGGGGTCACAGAGAATTCATTCAGTCTCAACTAACACTATTTGCTCTACACCAACACTATTTGCTTTTGACATCAGACGAATACTCATGCGGCTAGATCATGATGATTTAAAAAGGTAAAATAAAAGGAGGTTAAACTTTATCAAACAGATGGCCCATGCCTGCATACCACCATGGAATGAGGCAGTATGAGTTCCTCTGTGCAAGTTTCTTTTACAGCCTGTAATTCTAAATGTTGTTTAGACCTCACGGTATGTTCAGTGGGTGTTGGAGAAACAGCTGCTTTTTTTTTTTTTTTTTTTTAACAGTATTCATTGATACTCTTAAAAAATTAATCTCAGCTTACCTTGTTAGATGCCTGCTTAATTCATGAACTTCCATTTCAGTGCTTTTAAATTCATTAAGCTCTTTTCGAATGGCTGCCTGCAAAGGAGAAATAAACTTATAATTGCATAAATGAGAGAGACCAAAATAAGTTCACTTTGTCTCAAAATGTTAAAAGTGAAGCAGATAGATAACACTATCACAGAGAGAGAAGGAAAAACTTCAAAAGTTTGTTGAAGTTGAAAGACTTCAAAATGTGAAAAGGGACAGAGATAAACGTGTTCTAAATCACATAAAGGGAAGAGATAAATGCTTCGGTGGAATGGCTTAATTTGAAAACATATCCAAGACAATGCAGATACAGAACACAATTCTAGCTTATTATATGTACACTTTCATGTACAAATCCAAATTAGTATAAGCATGAGAAAAAGAATGTTCACCAGAGTTGCTCAAACACTGATCATTTTCAGAGCCACACTGTGAGTAAACTGTGCTCAGATCTCACCAAACTCGTATTTGAGATGTCTCCCACCTTACGAGATCCTGAATTTCCTTGGGTGAAGCTACCTAAAGCAGCTGAGCTGACTTCACAGAATCACAGAATAGTTTGGGTTGGAAGGGACCTTTAAAGGTCATCTAGTCCAACACCCCTCCCCTGCAATGAGCAGGGGCATCTTCAGCTAGATCAGGTTGCTCAGGTCCAACCTGACCCTGAATGTACTTGGAAGGGGAAGAAGGGTGTCCAAATCCCTCCCTCCTCCCTGCCTTGGGCTGCACTCCTCTGCCTTCTGACCCAGCTGTGCCATTTACTGAGTTGATTCAGCACACCAATGCAGCAGAAGACAAGCCACAGGTGGTTGTATTCAGCATCCACAGGAGACTCAGTTATCTACAGCCTCTGTGGTTTGTCCACAAGAGAAAAGAAAACCAGGGGTGACTGGCAGGAAGAGAAATATTCAAGAATAAAATAAAAGTAAAAAGGGGTGACTTGGAGGGACACAGCTTTGTGTTGGAGAGGGCACTCAGTGGAACTGGCTCAAGTCCCAGGCCCTAAAGCTGTCATTTCTGACAGCTCTGTGGTATTTGTAGCTCACAAGTGGGTTTCATTGTGAGGGTACGAAGAAGATGTGAGGCTGCTGCAGCCAAATGCTCCCATGGGTCCATGGTGTGTGCCGCTGCCTGGAACCGGGATGCTGAAATCAGCATCAGTGGCTGCAAGGGGCCAACAGTCAGACCTGGTAAAGATGAAGTCAGACTGAAGGCAGTTCTTGACACCTGGCACACAGAGCCAGATTTACTGACATCAGAAAAGTCCATCACTAAAAATCTGTTTTTGCAATAAATCTAGTCTATGCTGACTGATGAAGATGGTTATTGAATCAAAGCTCTGCAAAAAAATAATCTTTTATAGGATGTTGCAACTTTGTCAGACGTTTTAGAGTTGCTTCCAGTTTGTCTGGCTATTTTTTCCAGCAGTGGACACAGTGGTGGGGAAAAGCAGGTCATCTGAATGGCAGAAATCAGAATAGTGCCATCTGACCCAAACCCACAAAATAATGTATTTGCTTCCTTATGCCAGAAGTGGCATTCATATTAGAATGACAAACATTTCTTCTATTCTTGTTTTGCTTAGAAAAAGTTCATCTGGAAAACTTAAGCCCTTTGCTCTGTATATGGACTTTGCATATTCATTATTAAAAAGAAAAAGTGACCTCAAAGTACTCTGAGGCCTTAATACTGAATTATTTACTAGGCTACATTTAATAGTGGTATTTAATACTTGTTCTTCTCCCAGACACAGGATGAGGAAGGACCTCTCTGGACACCAAATCTTCTCCTTCCCCAGCTGCGTCTCTCCATGCCTTTTATTCCAGACAGGGATCTCTCAAAGGGTACAGAAGCAGCTGGAGATTTATTCCCTCCCTCATCTGCCAATTGGGAGAATATAACTAAGTCAGTTGAATAAGATCTTATCAAATGTGGAGAAGGTAAAATGGGAAAAGTAATTTAACCCAGTATATCATGGTCTGTATAGTCCCGAGGAAGTTTTTTTTTTTTTTTAATACCAATTTATGCTAACCTAATCTGAAAAAAACCCTCTGTCAAGGAGAAAACCAGTGATCACAGAATCACAGAATCATCTAGTCCAACTAATAAAAAAAAAAAAAGGCACACACCCACACAAACCCCACACCACACCCAAACCAACACCAATCCACTACTAATCCATATCCCCGAGCACCATGTCAATTCCTCTCTTGAACACCTCCAGGGATGGTGCCTCAACCACCTCCCTGGGCAGCCCATTCCAATGCCTGACAACCCTTTCAGTAAAGAAATATTTCCTAATATCTAACCCTGGGGCAACTTGAAGCCATTACCCCTTG
>BJBW01009407.1:0-23961 GCA_004320125.1 Scolopax mira
GTGCAGGACCCTATATTTTTCCTTGTTGAACCTCATTAGATTATTCTCTGCCCAGCTCTCCAGCCTGCTCAGGTCATGCTGGATGGTGACACAGTGCTCTGGAGTGTCAGCCAGCCCTGCTAATGTGGTACCACCAGCAAACTTGCTGAGGATACACTCTGTCCCCTTGTCCAGGTCATTTATGAATATGTTGAACAGGACTGCGATGAGTAAATGTTATCCCAATCAATTAAATACATCAGAAGATATGGAGCAGAATGAAGCATTAGCAAAGGTTCAGATGGTTACGTAGTTATCTCTTGTAGCATAAATTTCTGCTGAAGATGGTTCTGAAAGAAAAAAAAAATTTGTTCTTTAAAAAATTGTACTTTAAAGCTGTTTTGTCCCGCAAAACCCTAAGTTTTACTTTCCAACTGAATAATTAATTTAGTTTCAGGGCCTGTTTTTTAGCCCTTTTATAGTTTTTCAGTTAAGGAATAACACTGATAAGTTATTGATGAAGTTATTATTTTCCACTAGTAGAAGAACATTTGTGTCCTTATCAATTGCCTGTATGAATTCACTTTTGCATATAATGGTTTTATTAAAAAAAAATTCCAGAAGAGCAATTTATAAATCATACACCTAAGAAAATAATTTTACATATAAATGAATAAAATAACATATAATAATACTTTTAAATCTATTGTTTGGAGTAAGTATTCAGGGAAATAAGAAGATTTTATGAAAAATATTGGTTTGATTTGCATCTCTCTCACACCAGCCTAGTTGAAAGGATCGCATGCCATCCTCTCTTAACTTTTGATGTGTTCACTGCCCAAAGTCCTAATACAGTTATTATTATTTTTGCTATCCAAAATGTTCAAGCTATCTTAGAAGTTTCATGATGGACATGGCCTAAAAATAGTTCTTTCTGTCTCTATTTATCTTCCTGCTTTGAAAGATCTTAAGTGATGATGAACTTTTTTTCATTGGCAGGGGGTATTAGTGAAGCTAAAATCAGTTTATTTTACATTTGGTTTTGGTTTTGTTTTTACAAGAAGATAAAGAAAAGAAACATGCTAAAACTGAGAAGAAACACTTTATTGGAATATAATGGGAATTATTACCAATTTTCCCTTTTGATAGTGATAATTAAATTCTTAAATTTTGATTTTTGAAGTTTTGCTCAGAATGTTTGCCATTAATAAGCTAAGTAATAAAGAAACATTTATTTTCAGGTTTTTTTTTTCAAATTTTTTGACCAGGTTCCCCTTAACTGCTCTCAGAAACTTTAACCCAAGTATCTTTCTTTGAGAAATGTTATTCACTGTAGCAGAAAAGATTGTAAGTGCAAGAATTTATACACATTTGTTACTTTATATATATGTACATATGTATATATGTAATTGTCTGTATGTACACACATGCATACATCTACCAGAAACACATTAGGTTAATATCACTGAACTATATAGTAAAGACAGTCTCGGATATGTTATAAATCTAAATCTAGAAAGAGCTTGCAAAACTGTTTGTTTGCCAACTGTCTGATGTATTGAGTTACTGTAATTTATTACTGACCTTGGTTAGCAGGTGTGAAATGCATCAGGGAAGAAGTTGTGAATCATCATCATGCTGTTTTCATCTATTGTGCTTGCTGTCTGCAGTTGATGTATTCTATGCATTTTTTTTCAATGACAGTCAAAGAAAATACACTCAAGGCAAAAGACTTTATGATGTTTCCTTCATATTTTTTACACTTCTGCCATGAAATATTGCCTCTCAAAATGTTTAGACACACTGTATTGCCAGGTTATATGTACTTTTCATGGGGCTAAGCAAAAGAAACAGTGGGAAGATCACTCATTACCTGCCTCATATCACATTCACCTCCCAAAACTTTTGCTAGAGGCTCACATCAAATGCAGAACGCTCAGTTAGATATAAACTTGATATTTGCTCCAAACTATACAGATTGTTGCAGCTTCTTTGGCAACATCAAACACAGTGAGTTATATCAGTGCTTAAATAATGCAAGATAGAGGGATTTCCCCCTACAAGTTATGAAGACTAAATTGTAGATTTCCTATTAGAGAATGAGTTCTGAAAAGGGGATTTTCGCTGTGAGTCATAACTGACCAATATCGTACATAGCTATGCAGAATTCTGTGTTTTCCGGTTACTAGCACCTCTCTTCCCTTCTACTAAATCTACTGAGACTTACTCAGTGACAAAAGTACATAGGCAGGAGTTAAACTCTTCATTTTGGCTGTTTCCCACTGTCCCACTCCTGGCTGTCTCACTCCTTTCAAGCTCAGGAAAACAGCAGCTGCACAAAGCAGCCATGCATCTGCCCTTTCTCTTAATATCTACACCTGGATACTATTAATTCTACACCTAATACTATATACATGTAAATGCACAGTCACAGAAGATTTGGAGCATGTTAAACACAGAGACAACTCCCTGTGGTTGTGCAGATCTGCTAATACTCTGGTTTGAAATAAATAGCATTATAATCTAAAAATGCTCATTTAAATTATTTTATTTAAAGATCAAATTATTTGTTGTTGCACTAGTTCACCTTACACAGCCATAGCATCTTTGGTATTTTTCTATTAAATTGGCTTAAGGTGTTATTTGTAAATTTATGCACCAAACGTCCCTGGTATATGTGCATATTTTGAGATTACACTGTTCAAAATGTTTTGGTGCTGGTGTTCCAAAATATAAATGCATTCTACATTTTTTTTTGTTTTGCTCAGTGTGCAGATGTAGGTGGCTTTTTAGATATTTAAAATAAATACACATAGACATATACAAATACTTATTTTATATAAGAAATTCAAAAAACAGCCTGGTATAGATAGTGAAAGACTTACAGGAATGATGGATATAAGATTCAGTATTGTAATTAAACAGAAAAATAGAGAGGTTTACCTCCCAGGCTATGTTCTCATATGAAGACACAGTGGCATACAACTTACTGATTGGTCTTATGCAGCTCTAAGCTGAGATACAAAGTACTCTGACATAAACTGAGGGAAAATAAATACACAAAAATACAAGCAAAAAGCAAAAGTCTGAATAAAGCTACAGTGGCATATGAGATAGTTAACTCAACATACTCCATCAAATGAGACTACTCACATACAGAATTGCACTTAGCATTTTAATTTAATAATTTTATTGTAAATGTAATTTCTTAGAACATTAACATTTGTAGGACATTTTAGGAGAGTTAAGTATATTGATTTTGGGAAGCAACAAAAGTTTCATTTATTGAGTTATCAATGAACTGCCAAACTCTGAATACTTTGGAACTCATAGCCTTTCACCTTAGTGCAGTCATATATAAATGCCAGTGAAGAAAACTTTAGCTCGACAATACTTTTTAACATAGCTGGCACTTCCAGACAAAACTTCTGGTATTTACGACGAATACATGTGCAGTCAAAATGAATTTCATTCTACTCTTAACCCCCAAAACACAAACTTCAAAAGGTTTAGGAAAGAAGTATATTACAGTAATCTGCTTCTGTAGTAGGAACATAGTAACCATGTATCTGCTGTATGTAAGGACTAGTTAACTCATTTTCTTGCTTTCTTATTTTTACTGTTTGCTTTTTTTTGTTTTGTTTGCATAATAGATATAATTAATTTTTGAATTCAAACTCATATAAAACTGTTGATGAGATTCAGCTTCAGAGGAACAGTTTTTGACTCATAATATTTCAAAAAACACATTTCTGGAAACTTTGCCATATTAAATCTTACTAATATAGGGGTCTGGTGCAGTCATTATTGAGTTGTCATCATAGTCCACAGGATATAAATCTAAAAAAAATGCCTCCAGTATAAAGAGAATTCTTTATTAAAACCACCTTTCTTTAAGACTATATTACCTCAATATGTGATTTTTGTGTGAGCAGGGCTTCCTTTTATGTCACCATGGTTGGTGAACTGCCTGCTTGTGCTGCATCAGTAGTAGAGATATTAGAGAATGTAGAAAGCAGTCTGATAACGTAACCTCTAAAGAAAAGATTGTCAAACCAGCAATCCCAGTTAGATCTTCATTAAAGTGAATGGATTATCTCCCTATTTTTTTACAAAACTTGAGGACTGAAATATATTAGTGTGATGTAGTTTCTTCATCTTTGGTACCTCCCTACTTAACAGTGCAAGTCTGAGTCTGTATGTATCCCAAGCAGCTAATGCTAAGAAACACTAGAAAATTGTTTCATCTATTTCTGGCGATCATCTTAATGTTTCATGTTATTTTGGCAAAATTCTCTATAACTCTCTATAGCTAAAGAGACTGTATGATGACAGAGTCATCATTTTTATGAGGGCTTTCTGCTTAATAGGTATGAGATATACAGAATATACCTGTAAGCAAATGTAACCATTGTTAGATAGCAATACCAAATACATATTTCAGATCCTATTATCTGAAATGTGAATAATATCAGCAGGGACTTGCAGGGACTGACTTGCAGGGACACCCAACATGTATAGCATGTTACCAATTAATGTGTTTCCATTATGGTGGTGACTAATGTATATGTATTGTGCTCTCAAAAAACCTCTGGATTAAAGTAGACACTATCTTGGGCATCCAAACTCTTTAGGCTGTCTGTTTAACATAGCATTTTTACAGTTTGCCTATAAGAATTTTCAGTGTATGAATAATTGTATAAGGAATTTTTTATGTTGTCTTCCTTCAACTCAAGGAAGTTGCCATCTACTTCAGTTCCACATGACCCAACTAACAGCAGCTGACATGGATTCCACAGTTGTTGAGCGAAAATTTCCAAAAATGTGTCTATGTCAGTAATTGGCTATCTAGAAACAATCATTAGGTATCATTAGTTGTTTCTAATTAGCAACCACTTGGTGGCTATTACTGACCCCCCTCCAATCCTCCTCTCCTTTAAATAACAGAATATTCAGGTCTACATCCTTTTTCAAAACAAAAAATAAAATAAACATGCACAAATATTGATGAGTATAGATCAATTTGTCCAACACTATAGGAATATAATGTAACATAAGGATATATCATATACATCTGCAACAGACAGAGTAAAGTGATCTTTTCAAATTCTCAAGAATACACTTTTCCATGGGAACAAATGTCATGCCTTGTGTTTTCTTCACTGTATCTACCTGATCATTTGTGCTGCGAATAAAAGCGCAGTAGAGGTCTTGTTATTAAGCTGCCAGAAATTATATCACATTTAGACAAAAGACAATGCAAAAAAAAAGCCCTAGTGGTAGGAGAAAACCAAACATTTTCACAGGTGACTTGGCTAAGGATTTAGTTTAGCAACGACCTTTTTTTTTTTAATTTGAAAGAAATTGAAGGGGAAAAAAAGAAACAAAGGCTTTTCTTATTAGTTGAAAAAGATCAGAGAGAGTAAGTACTTCAGGAAAATTACGTTGAAACATATCAGAACGTTAGTATGTCAGAATGGACATCTAAATAAGAACAGATAGGAAGCAAGAATAGCCTTAATTATCATCTAGAAGAAAATGGAAGTAAATTAAAAAAAAATGCCAAAAATGGAAGTAAATTCATGAATCCAGGCTCTAGGAACTCTAATAGCATATCTAAACAGCAAAATAATACTCATCTTGCCACTCAGTGTGATCTTTGTTTTAAGCTCACATTAAATTTATGTCTTTGAAAAGGCTACTAATAAGAGAATTCTGAATTCTTAGGCATTATTGTTATTATTAATATTATAATTATCTATAATATAAAATCTAAGTTAGGTTAAAGACCTGTCTTGACTCTGAAGTACCCTTTTGATCACTCATACCTTTCTTACAGTTTAATTTGCCAGAATTAATGTTTGGCCAGGTGTGATCTCTGCCTAAACACCACGTTTTAATATAAACTTCTAAGGAAATAAATTTTGTGAGATAATGTTGTTTGCCCTTCTTCCACTCCATCCTTTCCCCCAAGGTGCTGAGTGAAATGGCACTGAGATAAACTTAATTATTTAAAGAAAGATTCTCCACAAATTCTTTTTCTTCAATCTGTGAAGAATTACTTTTGCAATTTAATTTCATAGTCACACACAAATCACATCTGTGTGCTCTTTAAATGAATAATTATTTTCATTCTGCTTTTTAAAGAAGAATTTAGCCTAAAAATGTTAATTATAATATGAATACTTAAATCCCTGTTATATAGGTAGTTATTGGAAACACTGAGATACTAATCTTTAGAATATTTTATATATTAAGAGTTAGAAAGAAGAAATTTTGAGTTACAGTTCATTTAATCCTAGTATATGCGTTCTAAAAAGGATCAGATGAGTTGTTCCTATTCCTCTTGACTCCTTATAAAGACTATTAAGGACTCAGCAGTATATGCTCACAGATTTATTGCAGAAATGAATACCACCACTACTTCTGCAATAGAAAAAAAAAAAAAATTACTAGGGAAAATCTTTTTATTTCACTTGAAATGCTAGAAAATTAGAACAACTTTTAAGTGCACAAAGTTCCATTTATTTTTTTAAACTATACAGTAGATCTAGTGTGAGATAAGAATTAGACTTTTCCTGTTCCTTGTTTGATGTCCGAACCCATCCTGAATTGCCAGTCTTCTATTTTTTAGGTGATGTAACTAGATAGTTGGATGTCACCTGATTTTGAATCCTTTCCTCATTTTTGCAATACAATTAGACAAAAAACTCTTGCAGATATTTGCAAATGATTTGCATCTATTTTAAATAATACTTTTGATTGTGGTAACATTACTGATAATTATATAAGGAATAATTTTCCCCTTACATCTTGTTACTCTTTTTTTCATTAGTCCTTCTGTAAATGCTGCAGATTACAGGAGAACTAGTTAACATTATCTCAAAACTTCCCAAACTTTTCCAGTTAATTTTTACAAAATTTAAAGTAATGTGAAAGGTTCTTCATTTTCAGTCATCAATTTTCCTAACAATTTCAAGTAATAAGTATTTAGGACCTTTAGATTAAATTTATATAAAGTACCTCTTTGTCTTATATTTCTTTCTACTTAGATTGCTTTTGATACCATAATATTAAGACCTTGGAAATGGTTTTACAAGTCTTTTTAAGAAGGTGCAGGGAATGTTTATGATCGTAACAATCCTCCAATGTTGGTGGCCAGTCTTCACAAACTTCAGTGGCAGTCTAGTAAGAATGAATTCTGGTTTTTATGGTGTAGTTCATATAGAGGAAGTTGAAGGTGCGTATACTTCTTACATTTTCACCTCCACTTCAGACTGATAGCTGAGGAGAAAACAGTTGTGTATAAATGTAAAGTTGGAAATAGATATATATAATAGATAGATGAAAAAAAACTAACAGTGCCACAGGGAAGTTCTTTCTGCTTTTCACATGTGCATATATCAATGTAGAGTGCTTTACTCCTGGAACTGATTCTGGTGGACAAGAACTAAAGCTCTCAAACAAAAAGTTACAGGTGTTTTAAATTACAGTATGTAATTTAATTACAGTATGTAAAAAAAAATAATCTTGCAGTCTGATCTGGTTATTTTGCTTATGCAAACACAAATGAAAGCTTAGTCATTGCTTTGGAAATCTCAGATTTTTTCTTTTTTTAAACTTGGGTACTGTGCATGAAGTTGTATGTGGATGTCTTTCGGGATGGATTATTTCAGAGGCCAATAGTAACTAACTCAGATTTTTAGTTTTGGTCTTTATGTCAGAGTATTTAGTTTTATTCTGTAAGAGGTAATCACCTACACAATATGCAGTCCTCTTTTAAGTACTGCAAACTGATTTCAATCTGTGTGATTCCAACAATTGTAAGATTTTTCTGTAAACTTTACCATTCATCCATTTCCTGCAATTGTGCCTTTTTTACATCTCAGTACCTTTTGTCTATATAAATCTTGAATTATGTCTATCCTTGGGATTTTGTCCTTGGGTTTATCCTTTCCTACCCTTCTCCCAACACTCTAGGGGAGGGACGGGAACATTTTCCAGCAGAATTGAGGCTAAAGTGCAGGAAAATGGGAAATGATGATGGCACTTCTACATTTATGGGTCTTTAAAGAAAAGAAAGATTCTTCAGGGCTTTGGCATAGCTACTGGACTCAACACCCGTGTCAGCAGAACTATTATCTAAACCAGCTTACTATTAGTTGACTCCTTCCTCTTAGCTGTATGGTTGAAGCTGCAGAAAGGAATCTGCAAACTGTGTTCTGTTTTGAAGCAGCATAAACTTTGGAACAAACATCTGCATTAACATACTCAGGATTAGCCACAGGTTAATATGATGTGGAGAGCCACATCTCCTCAATTTCAAGGTACACCTTCTCTCCCCACAAATTTTAACAATGTCTTTAAGATAGTGAGCTCCAATGAAGAGATTTCTGAATTGTCTCACACAAAGAAACAGATACGGTGAACCTAGTGTTTTTCTACTTCCCTCTTAATTTATGTTTATGTGGATCTTCCACTTCAGGTCCTCCAAGAAATGGTGGAAAAATTTGAAATCAAGTACATCACTGTCTTTTCATCATTGTTGAGCTAGGATATCCCCTGAAAAAGTGTTTTCAGGATATCGCCTGAAAAAGACAACAAAAGGATGCATAGCAGAAGCAAGCTCTGCCAGTCAGAATGCATTCAGACTTCCATCAAGACCTTTCTATTTTTATGGCTCTCTGCATTCTGACTACTAAGTAAAAACAGGATTCTTTCAAATTCTTGGGCATTTTGCCACCACTTTGGGCCATGGGGCCAATAAAAATCATTAGCAATACATAAATTTTATCCATTGGGCTTTCCTGAACATGTGCAAATGTTCATAAGGTTAGAGAACAGAAATCCACATGTTATATCTTACATGCTTGGAATGCATTGAGTTTAACTAGTTTAGAATAAGTTCATATGACTATCCTGACATTTCTATATCAAATTAGGATGCATGTAGTTCAAGTACTACAATAAGAATTCTGATTAAATAAACAGATTGCTATTACTTTCCAGTAGATAAAATCAATTACTGTTAAAAGCACCACTTTTTCATCTCCTGTATTACAGTAAGACTAAGGTACAACATTCATGAAATATCCAGATTTTCTTAGATGGAAACTTGTCTTTTTAAAATAGAAAGTTTCCATCTTGAGCAGTGCTAACATTTCCTGCAGGAAAGCAAGACACTTGCAATATTTGGGGAGGAGGAAGAGAAAAGCTGAAAATCAGTAAAACATTTTTATGGCATATTTTGGACCAATTTTAATACTTGCTTTCTTAAAATTACTAACTTCCCTGATTATTCAGTAAGAGGTGCATATCAGGATTTAACTATAAGTCTCATATACCTGGGAAAAAAATACCCTATTTTTGGCTTGTCCTTGCACTAATTTGAATAAAGAAGACAACTAATGTTTTGTTTTGTTTTACCTTGTGTGGGGTTTTTTCTAGACCAGTGTCAATTAGAAACATACTTTTAATATGAACGTAAAAACAGCAGAAGCAATCTGTAAACTTTTAAATATACAAATAATTTTTAGCACCCAGACTACTGACACATAAACATGTTTTTTCTGATAAATATGACATGTAAAACAATTCTGCACACATTGCTTTATGATGATACTGTACTGAAAATTCTGCGATAACACAACTGAGCATTTAAACATCCTGCAACACATTTTGTGAGTATGCTTGAAAACAATTTCATAGGATTTTTGTAGTTAAATGGAACTTAAGCTGAGCTTTTCTATAATTACATTTTGTTGCAGCTTCACCTATACACCCACTCCAAAACTATTCCTTTCTTTTGGGATGTTAGCTTTGGAAAAGTGTAGGATATTATTGTACCTGGAAGCATGGAGGCAGAAACAAAGTTGTAAAACAAGCATTGAAATTTTTTTGCCTAAGAGTTCTAATTACTATGATGATACTAAAATGATTATCAGTGCAAATACATTTTAGCATCAGTGGATGTAAAAAACAAAACCCTAAGCAAACAACAAAAAAACAACAGGTAACTAAACAACAACAAACTCCCCCCAAATCAATCAACTCCCCCTCCTCCTCAAGACCCAGCAAAAGTAGTAATGAAAACTGCTGTGCCTAAGATGTCAGAACCCCAAAAAGTAGAAAAGGTTTAAATAAAAAATGAAACATATCAAATACTTTGCTATTAAAGACACTTGAATTGATCTGAGGTGATTCTGAAGCTTTTACATGTCATGATCTCAAATTACCACTAAAAATTTTGAATCCTTAGGCTGATTCCAAATGACTATAAAGGAAATGTGCTGCATTTGTCTTCCTCTTGTCTTAAATCATCATGATCTACGTTTCCTAATCTGTGCACTGGTTTGAGAAAATTTGAGCATTTTTCTTGCAATCTATAACAATACTTCATCTGGGTAAATTGTAAAAAAATTTTGTCTATATATCCCATTTCTTTCAGTTGTTACTAACACCTTTCTTAATTTATTGTGTAGTTTTCAGCAGTGGAAGAATGATTAAAAAAAACAGCATATACAATATAGTTTTGATAACATATACAGTATGTTAGACACTTTTATAAAAATAAGGCAAAGCAAAGGTGAAACAAGCCATTGACTGTATAGCACTATATATAGTATAGTACTATGTATAGTACTACTCCAACAACAAGTACATTTAATAAATTAATTTTTATTTATTTCAAAATAAAGCTATATTTTAATCTATTTTGCTCAGATAGTTCCATATTTAGGATGTATAGAAATATTGTCAACTAACCATGTAATCATGAGAAGCACATAATACAGTTATATAAGAACTTGAGCAGCAGTATTCTGGGGAAGTGACACAAACTGCAGTGGGAAAGATAAAAATGTAATGTATTGATGCATCAGTTTTGGTAAGCATAGAAAATTTAGCTTTATTTTTTTATCAGTTATTTACTAAAATATAACACTCAACCTGAGTGCTTTCAAAAGTTGTTTACTTCAATTTTTTACTTGGTTATTCATTTTGTGCCTATTTTTTATAGGTAAAATGACAATCCTTCGAGTCTAATTCAAACCAAAATAGATGACTCACGTTTTAATAAAGAGGAATGATGCTGTAAAAATCCTTAATACCTTGGAAACATCTATGGGATTATCAAGTAAATCATATATACACATTTTTAATAACAATATTTTCAATAATCTTAAAAAAAATTATTATTATATGCTTTAGGAGTTCACAAATGAAAGTGAAAGGGTGTCTTCTTTATTAAACGTCTATAGTATCATTGAAATTCTTTAACATTCTTCTGAAGAAGAATATAGGGAATATTTTCAGTAGACAAATAGAAGAGAAAGTATATTTAATGTATATATTTATAATATACATATGTGTGTTTGTATATAGATATACATACATATGACCTTTTAAAATTCTTTCTCTTCTGTCTCTCATTTTTCTCCACTTAATAAGTAAACACACCAGGGTTTCATGCTGAATGATGATGTGTTGGACTAAGCATTACATGCCTTGCAGTACCACTTTCTCACAGTACAACCTGACTCATTTATGAGGTTACTTATGTAAGTGTTCACTAATAATAGTAGCATGCAGTGAGCTAAAAAGTGCTGGCAAACACCAAAATGGAGTAGAAAGAATCCTCTGAATTGTCACTTACCATCCTTTACATGTAATTATCCTTTGTTACATTAGCAGAGTAATTTAATTGTTGCGGATGTTGGTACCTGTAATCACATAAACAGTAGATCAATACAAACTTTCACTTCTACTCCAGTTTTTTAAAACAGAGTGGCTGAGGTACACAAGCACATTGTGCCAATGAAACCAACAGCAGATGGGTTTTGCAAACAGCAGGTAACACAAGACATGAAATCACCTGATAGAAGGAAGCTAGTCCTCAGCTATCTCTCAGCACTGGGGACCCACCAGCTTATTCTTCTATCAGAAGCATCCCCTCTTTACTATGTAACTGTCACATGCATGATTGAAGAAATTTCATTGTACTCTACTGCCTTAAGTAAAAGGACAGTATCTGGAACCATTCATCATTCACATCTCTTGAACTTGTATTTTGTTTTATAATCAGAATAACACACACCAGTTTTATTGTGGTTTGTGGGGTTTTTTAAAACATAATTTTTTTTACTTGATAACACTATATTACTACAAGTTAAATATAAGCAGGCCTCCATTGGTTTTACCTACCCAAGCTGGTTTTTAACAGTTGCTAATTAACTTTCAGCTACTAATACAAAAATTACATCATAAGTAGTTCTGGCCTTAGTTTATTCATGATATATTTTCTTCAGAACTAAAAGACAAATTGCTAAAACTTCTAAACGTCTAGCTTTTTATCATTTATTTATTGATTTCAATTCACCTTAGTTTTAAAATAGGAAAGTCTGGATTTTTTTTTTTTGCTAACTAGAAAAAAAAATTAAGTATGAAAAGTTGTTGCTATTCATATATAATAATGTTTTTTGTCTTTTTTAAGGTTTATAATTAATGTTAAATCTAAATATCAGACATAAAAAGCCTCATCAATATGTTTCAGTTTATTTCAGTGGACTTGTTACATTTTAATATTTTTTTTATGTTTGCACAGAAAACGTTGGATTTTCTTTTTACTTCTCCCAGTTCAATCGAGGAGAAGCATATGGAAAATCAGGGAACAAGTTCTGACAAATATAACAGTTCATCTTGGAAAGCAGTAACAAACTTTAAGCACTTTACCACCAGTAGCACCCGGGCTCTGCTATCAATATTCCTGTGCATACCTGGCACAAGCTACTCCCCAGCATTTTTTCCTTTTCAAAAGAAAGCATTACTCAATCCTAATCTAACTGGCATAACTGGCATTGTGGTTGTTGAATGTTGCCTTTTTTCTATACAGAACTATCCTTTTTGCCAGACCTTACAAACTCTGTCAACAGAGCCTTCTATTAGAAGTATTTTGTAAAATCTGGAACATCATTTGGGTTTGAATTTCCCTTAACTAAAACCAAAGAAAGAGTTTTAGGTACCTGCTTTGGAGAAACATTTGGAAAAATTAATGAGAAGCAGCACGGGTGATTATAAACATCTGTCTTTCTGTACTGTTTCAGGTCCACAGACCGTTTCGAAATCACTCTGACTGGTTTATTTTAAGTGATTAATACAGCAGTGTTTAAGAAAAATGTCTATAGGATTTACTATATGGAACATTTATTGTAAAGAGAGTAATAGACCTGCTACTGTATGAAGGATAGGTTTGTCTTTTGCCTTCTTTCACTGGTGATAATTTTTTGTAGTGTACTTTTATGAGAAAAACTTACTGACAAAATTGTGTTTAAATAACATATATACATATATATATCTCTTGTGAACACTGTTTAGTATCAAAAGGACACCTGTATGTCTTTTACTTTTTTCCTTTTCTTTCTGAATGCTTAAACATAGAGCTGCAGAATTGTTCTATATAAATAACATAAATTACATAGCCATGCACTTTTGGGAAAATAAAATATTTCTCAGCTGTTGAATAAAATACCTTTTTCTCTTTCAAAGCTGTGCAGAACTGACATATTTTATACATTAGAGAATGTTTATACAAGTATGTTTTAGGAAAAAATATCTGGATGAACAGACATTATCAGGTGTCAAAACGCATCTGTTGATAAATGGCTTTGTATGTGTTCTGAGTTAACATTAATCATAAAAGGAAAGTATGCTTTCTTAATCCAACCTTCTAGAGTAACCATGCATTTAAACAGAATATAAATTAACTAGAATACATTTATAAGGCAGGTATTCCAAGATTTTATTACAGGAATAAGGCTGGAACAAGTGGGATTACAACTACAAAAATGACAAATATTTCACTTATTCTTAAAAGCCTGCATATTGTTTAAATTTCAGCTACTTTATTTATTGGATTAATGTTAATTTTATGTTGTAAATGGAAAACCTTTTCTTTCTTCCAAAGTGAAACAACTGTGTAATACATTAGGTATGATTGTTCATAAATAATAATAGCAGGGGTCTGCTCTGTCTTACAGTTATGAGGAGCTCTGCTATATACCTCTTAAAGGTGGTATTTGTTAAGCAATAGAAGCATTATTTGGTCATAAAATACAGATTGAAGTGGAAAAGAAACCCAACCTAGCTCTAAAAAGAATGCACCACGAATGACTGGATGACAGATCTATGTGTAATTCTCTGTTAATTAATTTGTACGTTCATTAAGCATACATTTTTGAGATGTATAAAAATTAGACAATGAGCCTGAAAAACTTCCCAAACACTTCAGGAACTCATCTGTGGAAATCCTCTCCTGAAGAGAGGGTCACCATGTCTAAACTGTTCCTGACAGATGTTTATCTAGCCTGCTCTTAAAAGCATCCATAGATAGAGATTCCATATCCTGCCAGAGCAATCTTTCAAGTTGCTTAAATATCCTTATGTCTGGAAAATTTTTCCTAATGTCCTAGTTAGATCTACTTCAATGCAATTTAACCTAATTCTTTTTCTCTCTCCCCCTTGAGAACAGTTTGTTTATTCTTCTTTGCCATAATCTTGCATAGATTTGAAGACGCTTACTTTGTCTCCCTTCAGTTTTCAGAGCATCAGGTTAAATAGCTGAATTCCTCAGACTTTCCTCACAAAAGTTGTTTTCTAGATTTATGACCATTGCTGTGATTCTCTTCTAGACTGTGTCATATTGGTGTAAATCTTTGTTCAAATGTGAAGTCCAAAACCAGGCAAATAACTCATCTGAGATCTCACCCATGATGAATAGACAGGAAGGGTTTGCTGATATGTTTAATTTATGCTAGTATTCACAGAATCATAGAATCATGGTAAAGTTCAGGTTGTAAAGGAACTTTAGATGTCATCTAGTCCAACCTTCCCTGTAGCGCACAGGATCATCTTTAACTACATCAGGTTGCTCAGCGCTTCATCCAACCCAACCTTAAATGTTTCCAGGGATGGTGCATCTACCACCTCCCTGGGCAATCTGTTCCAGTGTTTAACCACCCTCAATGCAAAAAATATCTTCCTTACATGTAGTCTCAATCCTCTAAAAAGAGGATTACTAAAAGAGTAACCCTCTTTTAGTTTAACACCAATGTGCCTTGTTCAACAACTGCAGGCCCTACTAAAAAGTTTGCCCCCACCTATCTTATAAACCCCCTTCAGGTATTGAAAAACCCCAACAATGTCTCCCTGAAGTTGTCTCTTTTCCAGGCTGAATAATCCAAATTTTTTCAGCCTTTCTTCATAAGAGAGGTATTCCATTCCTCTGATCATTTTTGTTGCCCTCCTTTGGACCTTCCAACAGGTCCATGACTTTCCTATGCTGAGGGCTCCAGAGCTGGATGCAGTACTCCAGATGTTGTCTCATGAGAGTGCTTATTTTGATGCAGCCCAGGATATGGTTGACCTTTTGAGCTGCAAGAACAGACTGTTGGCTCCTGCACAGCTTTTCATCCACCAGTACCCCCAAGTCCTTCCCAGCAGAGCTGCTTTCAATCCCTTCAGCCCCCAGCCTGTATTGATACTGGGGGCATCCCCAGCCCAGCTGCAAGGCCTTTCACTTGGCATTGTTAAACCTCATGAAGTTCACATGGACCAACTCTCAATCTTGTCCAGGTCCTTTTGGATGGCATCCCATCCCTCAGGTGTGTCAACCGCAGCATTTGGTTTAGTGTCATTTGCAAACTTGCTCAGGGTTCACTCAATCCCACTGTCCGTGTCTTTGATAAAGACATGAAACTGTACTGGTCCCAGTATTAACCCCTGAGGGACATCAGTTCTAAACTGATCTCCATCTAGATAATGAGCCGTTAACAACTACCCTCTGGATATTGAACCATTGATCACTACAGCCATTTTAAACTAACACTTCATCTTCAGGTTATGTCAGCAATAGCCCATGCAAGAGGGATGAATTCTTTCCCATTGAAGCTCACAGAAAAACATTTTGTCTGAGAACTTAATCCTGGCTGATTACATCCCCACTTGACCCTGGGAAATCTCCCTCTTTCCTTTAGGCTGGTGCATGAACTGGGTGTAAGGAAGGGAGCAAATCTGCCTCACTTTTCATTGGCCACCTGCCAGGACCCACCTCTACCTTCTGCTGCTCTGGGTTCCTGTGTCTGGATTCATTACAGTTACTTCATATGCACACTTAGAAGCTATGCCTCAGTTTTCAACTCAACATGTACATAGTAGTGCTGTGACAGTGTACTTATCTTTTCAGCCTTTACAACAATTAACAGATAGTTAATCTGGTTTGTATAAACAAAAACATTTTTCATTTGGAAATATGTACTATTCATAGTCCATAAGAAGTGCGTGTACCCTGTTTGCCTTTACTAAAATAATAAAATCCAAAGTCTGTTTATAAAGCAAGATTAAATTCATTTTCAACTTCATATTAACACAGAGACTTTGTGATCCAAATCTCTTGCTGATATACTCCAATGCAGAGTATTTCTCTCTTGACTTAAGAAGAGTTTTTGATTTTTTTTTGGTCTTGAGATTCCTTGAGATAGTGCTGGTTTTATTATATTTTACTCTGTTTCTAATGCAGAGTCCTTACTGAATTATGTGTTTCTTTTCCCTCACAGGACCTCAGCTGATCTTTAATCTCCCTCAGAAGTAGCTTGTGCTGTCTTAGAACAAACAGATCTGACATTTTGCAAATACATTGTTCTAATCCACTAGTTCCCTAACTAATATCAGTTGTTGAACAGAGTTGATTAGCATCTCTGTGTGGTGCCTCTGCCT
Source organism: Scolopax mira (assembly GCA_004320125.1). Classification (NCBI taxonomy): domain Eukaryota; kingdom Metazoa; phylum Chordata; class Aves; order Charadriiformes; family Scolopacidae; genus Scolopax; species Scolopax mira. Next base: position 16,747 of record BJBW01009407.1, read on the forward strand.
GTTTGCAGAGCTGTCCGTTCCTGCCTACACCACTGTATAGCAGAAATGAACTTAAAGTCAACAGTGTTGTCACACTGAAGATAGGGAAACATGCCTAGATCAATTTATCTTTCAGCAATTTTTTAAAGGATTTTGTAACGTCAAACAGTTTATTTTCAGTGATAATTTACAACCAAAAGTAGGAAAAATATACCCCAGTTATAAATTTAATCTCAATCTAGTGGTACAGAAAAGGAAACCTTAGAAAACTGGACAATTCTGACATCCCTGGAAACATGCTTAATTCTTATATAACGGTTCTGTAACAGAGAAGGTAATATCAGCTTGACTTAATGATGTAGAATGAAATAATTATTCAAACTACTCATAGGTTCTTCTTCATTAGTTTAAGATATGGCCTGTATTTGTAGACCAATTTAAATAAAGAAGATATATGATATTTTATTTACTTCTGCTAGTTCAAAAACCCTTTTCAATCAATTCAGAAATTATAACTCTCATAAATATTCACATGTATGTGTGTGTATGTATGCTCATGTATACCTGCTGGTTTTTGATAACAGAATAATTTAAGGCCAAGAATGTGAATTAGAAAAAATGATTTCTGACACCCTGAGCTCAAGAAAAACAACATCTGTCAGGGAACTTGGAAATATTGATGATTTGTAGTTCCAATATCACATTGTGATATGTTGCTTCATTTTACAGTAATTTACAGCATTTAATGTTGTGCATAGATTATTTTATGGTGAGGTATTATACCATAAAATGCAGTAAAAAGGAAATGCAGACAATGTTTGATTTATATGGAAGTTTGAATTCTGAGATTCATGTAGAAGAGGAAGGCAAGAATCAAAATCCCATGAATTACAGCATAAATTTAATAACCCCTTGTTCTTGTAGTAGTTTCTGGGACGTGACGCCTCTCTACTACCAAATGCTTGTTTCAATTTCCTGATGTTTTCCAAGAAGACAGCAAACTGTCAGGCATTTTTAAGTTTGTCTAGAAAGTTCACTACATCATATACCAAGCAGAAATATAAAAGTTGTTGCATATCTGCTCAACAAATTGCAATTTGCAAACCCTCATAAAGGACTATGTTTCCCTGTCAAAAAGGTCGTGAATACTAACTGTCTGCAGTCTAGAAAGCAATAATCATGTACAATTTGAAGATAAAAAGTGATCTTAATTCCTGCAATATAATTTGTACTGCCACTTGGATTTTATTCTAAAGGAACTAAATTATCGACTTTTATCATGAGTATTTTATAGTGGTTTTTTAGTTTTGTTAATATTGTATTCTCAGAGATTTTTAATACTCATGCATGCCTGCATAATTTACCTGTCTTTATATAGTTAAAGATATAGACCACACACAAATATTTATATTTCTACACATATTTCTTTCTACTATGTTTTTAATTCAAAAATAATCAATAATAGCACAAAATTTGCTGCTCTCATTCTATAGAAGCAATAGTTCAATGTCAGTATTTGCAGTAGGATATCTAATAACTTCCATCACAGTGGTAGCATCTGACATGGAAAAGAAAGTAGTTTATTCATCTTCTCCAGTGAACATATCTCACTCCATGAACTTAATTGGAGAATTTGATTGGGTGGGTACATATATCGGGTATACTACATATATTAAAATGGAAGATGAACATAGCATCTCAAAAAAATACTTGATCTACTTATTAACTGAACTGATAAATGGCTCTCCCTAGCATGCTATAGTTAGGGACAGATCAAGGATTCTCAACCATGTAGCAAAATAATTTTAGACTTTGGACCTCGGTCAGAGGGAAAGGTTTGGGGAAAACTGGATGTAAATACAGTGGCTTACTTAATCTTTTCTCTTCAGGGAAAAGGAAAAGATACGGAAAAGGTGGGCAACTGTAGTCCATGCCTACTATCCTCCCTTGCCACATCAAAAAGCAGGATGAAAATCTTACTGCCTCACTAACTAAAGTGAAGGCAATGTTGCACATAGTAAGTTTAACATATTTTATTTTCAGCATCTTTACTATTTTTAGTAGGAATACAAATTCCTGGTTTTCTAGGTTTTTTTGAAATCAGTTGTCTAGGTTCGTTTGCTTTTTCTACATGTTGTGGATGGGCCTCAAAATTAAAAGGTTTGAGATAATGGGCTTTCATGATTAAATATAATCATAAACTGAACTCCCTGATGATTAACTTCAGCAATATTATTAGGTCTGTTGGCTACTATAAAGTGTAGTAAGAATGAGAAAATTCAAATTAATCTCTTACTAATTAGCAGCTTTCTATAAAATCACAGCAAGATGTAAAACCATGAATATGGAATATTGGTTAGGGAAAATACAGGCTGTGTTAAAAATAGCAGCATTATAATAGATACTAAAAGTAATTATGTTGGGATCTTTGAGGTAGTTTAGTTACCTTTCCATTCATTTATGAAAAGTATACTGACATAAATTCTGTCAGTTGTGGAAACTATTATTTAAAGAACAGGTCATAAAGAGAGTTAGTGCCTAGAAGTGGATGATATAAATAATTCCAAGATACTTCTGGACTTAATGTAGATATTAAGAGGACCACAAGTCCCTTATTAATGGCACTAAAGTCCTCTTCCAAATTTAATCTTGTCTGGAAAGAAAAGTACACTTGGAAGAAAAGATGCAGCAGTTTTCTCTTCATGTTACATAGGTGTTTCCATCATCACCTAGAAAACATAATGCTACTGGATTAGAAGACAGTCTATTATTTGGATTTTTGAATATAATCTGTTAAATCTGTTGCGTTTTCTGTTATAACAGTAATAGTACCACTACTGACACGTTGAGTACATTTGACCACACAGAATTATATATTTTTAGAAAGCTTTTCCATCACTGAAACAAATTTAGAATCTCCCACTAGCAATTGTAACTATATCCTCACTAGAGTTTAAACTAACTCATATTTTAAATAAAATATCATGTTAGGAAACAGTTAAAAAGCTTATCTCATAAATATCCAGAAATATTACATATTAGTGTAAACTTACAATATCTGATAGAGCATCTTGGCTTCTTGGGGATGTGTGTTTACAAGGAGAAAATGTATACACTGTCAAATGAAAGTTAAAAGACATTAATACAAGCTTCCTTTATTAACTCTGGGGAGTTGTCCTTTTTCACTTTCTGGTTGGCCACCAGCTTTGACTTCTCCCATCAGACTCTCAAAAGACAATTGAGCAATTAGCCTTTTCTTTGAGGCTAATTACCAACTAAACCCAACTGACCATTAAAGAACTACATAATCAGTATTTGGGTACACAGGAGACAAAAAAAAAGTAAAACCAAAAAAGGCTCAACAAGGAAAACTTCCACACTTTAGGTGCATTATGTTCATTCATTTAACCACAGCATATGTAATATTTGATTAGTAATATTCCATTCATTACTCATTCAGGTACAGTTATCCTTACTTACCAGGAGCATGGTGAAGACACTACTAATAATTCATTTTTGATACTGTCCCTTGAGAAAAAAACGTGTTCAATATTGACAGATTTAATTTTTTACTGAAAAGAAATTACCTGCGCCTCCAAACCATGACATCAAAGAGTGCTTAAAAATCACAGAATCACGGATTTGCTAGAGTTGGAAGGGACCTCTGGAGATCATCTAATCCAACTCTCCTGCTAAAGCAGGAATGCCTAGAGCACATCACTCTGGACTGCATCCAGGTGGGAATTAAAAACATCCAGTGAAGGGGACTCCATGATCTCCCTGGGCAGCCTGTTCCAGGGCTCTGTCACCCTCACCGTAAAGAAGTTTTTCCTCATATTTGAATGGAACTTCTTATGTCCCAGCTTGAGCCCATTACTCCTTGTCCTATCACTGGAAACCACTCAAAAGAGTCCAGCTCCAACATCCTTCAACCCACCTTTTAGATACTTATAAACATAAATAAGGTCTCCCCTCAGCCTTCTCTTGCCCAGGCTAAAGAGTCCCAGCTCCTTGAGCCTTTCATTGTAAGGGAGGTGTTCCAATCCCTTAATCATCTTTGTTGCCCTATGATGGACTCTCTCCAGTAGTTCCTTGTCTCTCTTGAACTGGGGAGCCTAGAACTGGGTGAAATTGAAAATAAAATTTGAAATGAAATAAATTGAAAATGAAATTTTCATATTGAGCACTTCCAAAGGAGCAAAAGAAAACAACTAGATTGAAATAAAAGTGACTGTCATTTTTATTGTCTTAAAAAATTTATACATGACACACATTATTAAAAAGGTTTAAATTCTATGTGACTAAGCATCAAACCAAAAGCTTGCTTTTGCACTTTGTACAAATTATTAGGTATCGACAGCAGAAGGGGCTTGAATCATTTGGTGTACCACCTCTTGCCCAGTGCTGCAAGTTCATGTTCGATCCGATCAAGGCACACATAGAGATAGTTTTAAGTCAAATCAGTTTCCCAAACCAATTCACCCCACAAACAGTTGAATCCTCAAAAATAAGGAAGGGATTGAGGGCTGAACAAACAGCCTAGGCAGGAGGAAGGCTTAAGCCCCAGCAAAATTGTCGTGGATACAGTGGGACGTGTTTATTAAATGGGACTGGTTGACAAAGATGTCTACAAGTTACCTAAGAGCATTTCGGAATCTAGGTTTCCCAGGTATATCTTAAATCCATATCAGAGTAAGGCATGGACATTTATTGTCCCTTTCTTACTGCAACCCATGCCTTGCTTTTCCTGTAAAGAAAATTCCAGATGACCTTTAGAAGAGAGGTGAAACAAGTGGTTTTCAGAAGAAAGTTACAGTGCATTTATGTCCAATGCCTGATCCAGATGCTTAGAACACTAGGATATAAGGCACAGCATGGATTATTTTTGCATTTCAGTATTAACGAAGCTGAAGCCTATCACAGAACATGCTCTATACTAGTATAAAGGGCACTCTGGGACAGATGGGAAACTTCAGAAGAGATTATATTCTTCTGTTTATCATTCTGGAGAGGAATTAAAACCATAGAGTTCCTGAACAAGAAGTGGTTCTGATCCTGTCTCATTTTGTTTTGGATTTTGTTTGGATTAATCCTTATCATTACCCAACACAAAAATCCTTTCTCTGTCAAATTGACACAAATTCAAAAGAAATATTATATTTTTGTGTAGGATATATAATATTATATCCTACTAAAAAAAAGTTGTCAGTTCTTTGGATTAATCTGTTGCTTACAAAAAAGGATGTATGCAATATGAAAACATTGTTATTCATTTGCTTTAATATCTGTTTATTTTGCCAGATGATGTAGATGTCTTATTTGCTCCTAGGACATGTGTGACTGTTAATTCACTAATAGTTTCCCTGTGGAGTGAACAAACTAAATCTTGCAAAGCAAAGCCTAGACATAACTCTCAAGATTATTATTTCAAAGGAGTTGTCCTGAAAGGCCGTATGAAAAAAAAAAAAATTGCATCGTAATTGTATATTTGCTATCTTGTGTACTTTTCCAACATTTTCCCAGAAGAGTCTGCATTCCCATGCACTCCAAAAATGCTTCCCAAGCGTAAAATATATATAATCATTTCATTCAATAAGATCTTTACTCTGATGTTTACACAACCATCTGGTCTGCACAGACTTTGCCTACTATACTTTGAATTGAGAAAAACCACTTAGGTAGAATGTGGGGGTCATAGAAACACAAGGTAGCACTGAAGAAATCCCAGTGCTACGTGCTAACTGTTGTAGAAAAAATCCGTCCTCTCTGGAGAGGTGGACTGTTCTGCACCATTTAGTTTGTGTGCCTGGCGTTCAGCTGTAGACTGGCAAAGAGTAAATTCTCAGCATGCCCTAGTATCACTTCCTTAGACAGTTTCATACTGTTTTTCATACGTCGGACCTTTGTTTGTGTTCCTGAGTAGAAAGAGTTTTGTGTTCTTTTGAGGAATGATGATGCCGAGAATATTTTCTATTTTGATTTTCTTAACCAGTTGTTTCAGTCTCCAATTTCCAAGTAAATAATGAATCTCACAATTCTCTCCCAGACTTTTTGATACTGACAGAATTGAAAATTTTATTTTTGTTTCTGTTGCTGTTTTTATATTACTGTTCTTCCTATTCCCACTTGCTTCTTTTTTGTGTTTTTATTTCTATATTTCACTTGCTATAATTGGTGTATCTTTCTATTGATTTTTATTGTGTCACGAATATAAATTTTGTTGTATTTTAGTACTTTGTTATACTGACATTCACTACTTTGTTTGTTTGTTTGCTCCTTATATTTAGTAGTAAACTATTTTTTCCATATATACTGCTTTGGCACATAGATACTTCATAAAAAGGTATGTGAACAGACATGGCCATGATTGAGAAACATCAAAGACTACAATCAATGTCTTCCAGTTTCCGTTTATTTCAACCAGTGATTTTTATACAAAGAAACAGTAGTACCCTCTTTACAAAATGATGTGTGAATAAATGAATTAATTAACACAAAAACAGGCTTTATATACTGCCATGGGAAGATATATATTATTATGTAGGATAAGAATCCTATTTTAATTATGATTGTAGTCTCTGAAGAACTTCTTACTGTGAAATAAGTGAGAGAAATGTAACAAACATTGAGTAATAAAGAAAAAAGTTTTATGGTGTTGTGTGATGCCTCTTATTCTGGATTTTATAGAATTTTAATGTAACTTGGATGCAATTAAAGCTGCTGAGAAATTCTAATTTGGTTTCTAGAATTTTAATGTATTTTCTAGATTTTTTTATTTTAATGGATTTTCTAGAATTTTACTTGCATTAATTTAAAGTTGCTAAGAAATTCCAATTTGTTTTATAAGTGATCATTGAATGGAAATACCATTAGTTTACCACAGGTTTTCAGAATTGTCCTGAGTTTCAGAATCACTTACCTGACTAGATGGATGTCGTCTATCTGGACTTGTGCAAAGTGTTCGAGAAATTGGGAAGTCATGGATTCGATAAATGGGCCACTCGGTGGATAAGGAGCTGGCTGGATGGCCACACTCAAAGGGTTGTGGTCAAGGGCTCAATGTTCAAGTGGCGTCCGGTGATGAGTGGTGTTCCTCAGGGGTCCGTACTGGAACCAGTGCTGTTCAACATCTTTGTTGGAGACATGGACAGTGAGGTAGAGTGCACCCTCAGCAAGTTTGCCGGTGACGACAAACTCGGTGGTGCAGTTGACACGCTGGAGGGAAGGGATGCCATC
>BJBW01009407.1:23993-73007 GCA_004320125.1 Scolopax mira
GGCAATCCCAGGCACAAATACAGGTTGGGCGGAGAATGGCTAGAAAGCAGCCCTGTGGAGAAGGACTTGGGGGTGTTGGTGGATGAGAAGCTCAACATGAGCCAGTAATGTGCACTGGCAGCCCAGAGAGCCAACCACATCCTGGGCTGCATCTAGAGAAGTGTGTCCAGCAAGTCACGGGAGGTGATTCTACCCCTCTACTCTGCATTTGTGAGACCCCACCTAGAGTACTGTGTCTAGTTTTGGAGTCCTCAACACAAGAAGGACATGGATCTATTGGAATGGGTCCAGTGAAGGGCCACAAAGATGATCAGAGGGATGAAGCACCTCCCCTATGAAGACAGTCTGAGAGAGGTGGGGTTGTTTAGCCTGGAAAAGAGAAGGCTCTGGGGAGACCTTATAACTGGAGAGGGATTATTTACATGGAAGTTTAGTGACAGGACAAGGAGTAACGGATTTAAACGGGGAGAGGGAAGATTTAGATGAGACACCAGAAAGAAATTCTGGTGAGGCACTGGAAGAGGTTGCCCATCCCTGGAAGTTGCCCAGGGAAGTTGTGGATGCTCCGTCCATGGAGGTGTTAAAGGCCAGGTTGGCTGGGGCTTTGAGCAACCTGCTCTAGTGGGAGGTGTCCCTGACCATGGCAGGGGGGTTGGAACTCGATGATCTTTAAGGTCCCTTCCAACCCAAACCATTCTATGATTCTATGATGATTCACCTTTGTTTTATTTTCCTCCTTTCCATTTTGTTTACATACCTTTCAGTTTCCCTTCCAAATCTCTGGACAAAGTTTCTTGATGTAGGATGAAGTAGGGCTAGTTTATAAAGACAAAACAGAAGTCAGGTAACAAAGCAGAAATAATGCTCTGTGAAGACACACATACATGGAAAAAACATTTTTGTCTTGTTAATCTCTATCCCAATTGGATTTTGCACAGCCAGAGGCAGAAACAGATGTGATATCTAAGTGAAGAAGAATAGGAGTGCTAAAAAAAAATGGCCAAAAGCAAGCAATAGTGGCAGACAGAAGGCTATATACTGCTTCAGATCTGAACAGCGTTGGCTGATACAGGATATAGATAATCAACCTGTCCATTTCATGGGACAGAACCTGTTCATTTCCCCTCATTGACATTTCTGGGAAAGGGAGGGGTTCTTCGGTGCTGTTCTTGCAGCAGCACAGATGTCAATGAGAAATAAACAGTGCTTTCATGGTTGAAACATCTGCCAGGTATGATCATATGCAGGCTCTACATGAGGTAGCACAATACTGAGCAAAAGGTTGGGGTAGTAATGCAACTTGATGCAGGGTAGCTGGAGCCCTATTTTGTCTTTACACATCCAACCTGTCTTGCCAATACATGTGGTAGATAAGCAGTATTACAAGTAGAGCTCATATTGAATTCAACCTTAAATCATGATCCAACCCTTTCTAAGACCTTATCCACTTATACTTTTGTCAATTAATATAATGTTTATGTAGAATCAATAAAAACTATGTTTTCCTTTTTTAAAAAGTCCCCTCAAGTCATGACCTTAATACAGAGCTGAGAATTCAACATTCAGATGAGGATGATAGCGCCCACTGTGCAGAGCAACTGGCCAGCTGGTGAGAAATTCCGGCTGTCATCGCAGTGTAAGGAGCTAACATATTTATCAGATACTTGAGATGAAAAAGTGGTAGTTCATGGGGACTTTTTTTCCCTAAGCCATCTGGTCCTGAGGTGCCTATTACATCTATTATTGAATCATTAAATTCAATGAGGTGAAAAACATGATTAAACTTGTTTACTTGTCATGTAACAGTCGGTTAACAGTGAAATGTAACTTCTACTTTCTGGCTTGCCCTGCAATAAAAATATATCTTGACTCCCCTAAGTGATATTTAAAATTAATGCCAGATAAATATCTTTTAATTTGTAGTCTAATTTAAAAGTACATTAATTCTTTTAACTTTTTTCTACATATGAATATTGTATTGCAGTCACTGCAAAGACTGCTCCTTATAATTAAAACAATAAAACATAAATAAATGGAGATAAGTACAGATATGTATAATCATCATTTCACTCTATTAATCAAGTGGGTGCACATTTATGGAAACCCTGCAGAAAACTCAGTTTGCTAATGCAGAATTGTAAGAAAGGCAAAAAGCTGTAAATCTGATCAATATATAAAAGTTCTATTTGCATAAAAAGGTTTACAGTATTTCATTAAATGCACTCATAAAAGTAGGAATAAGCAGTTATTGTATGACTGTAAATTAATTATACTTCTTTGTACTAAAATAAAATTTATATAATATGGATTATACTCTTTGAATTAATTATTAAATCCAGAAAATCTCACAGTAGTGACAGTGGAATTTAGTGTAAAGATTTCAACAGCAATAACTAATGTTACCTTAGAAATTAGGAATTCATTATACCTTTTAATATTTATGTTAAGACCTCCTTTTGGTATCTGCAAATTTTAAAATGTGCAAATATTCTTAGACTTAACACAAAATATTTCAAGTCAAGGGTATCCTAGATTTCAGTATTTATGGACATTGAATTTGTTCGGTTATCTCTACATAGTCAACTTCAATTGGCCTCGATGCCACTTAGCAACCTCAGAGTCCATGCATCCAAACATCACACATTACAGTACTTTTTAAGTCAAAGGTATAGTTTCAAATATTACACAGAAGGGAATAGATATTTTGAGATCTTGCCCTGGACCAATCAGACCAGGACTTAACACTGATCTCCAGCTACTAGTTTATCCAGCAGATAAAGAAATGATACTTGGAACAACTGCAGCCCATTTAAAAAAAAAAATTAAATAAACAATAATATTTTTGAAGGTTGTTTAAACTAACTGATTTGACTTTACCTTGAAATGTACTGGGAATGTTCACAAGGCTGACAATGGTTTAGAGATGTCTCATAATCTCTGAGAACTCGGCATTGAAATACAGTTCTCAATTTTTTGAAAGGATTTAAAACCTACATTTACATGGTCAAAAGTAAACTCTTCAGTGTTCTGCTGAATGATGGTATTGTAGATCATGATGAACTCACTTATCCACAATATCTGTGTCATTAACTGTAAGGTTTATTTCCAGTGCTAGTCTATGGTGATACATTCCTCATATAATGATGTTATAAATCTTTGAATATTTTTATCTAATCAGGATTTGCTTTTATTGTTAATGTTCTTGTTGGTTTATCATTCAAGCTTTTTTTCCGTTATGAGCTGGTTTGGGGTTTTGTTGTTGGTGGTTTGATTTGGTTTCGTTTAGTGGTGGTGGTTTTGTATGTTGGTCTTTTTTTATTAATCTTTGCTTCTCAATATGTTGTAAAGAATTACAGGAGAAGAATTACATTTTGGTTTTTTCTTTTTTTATTATTAATCTTTGTTTCTCAAAGAAGAATAAGAGATGAGAAGGTGTGTACCTCAGGACACATAACAAGATTTAGTAAGATGCTATTGGACTCAGATGAAACCACACTGCACAGGCCTCATGACTATATTTAAGGGATTAAGTGTATAATAATCTCAGCTATTCTTTTTATTCTCTGTCTGGGGATCAGAGAATGGATTTTATTTTATTACATTGCATCAGTAATCTTGTTTTGGTTTTTATTTTGCTTATTTTCTTGATATTATTTGAACAAATGTATGGTTTTTTCTGTGAAATATTTCTTTTTCTCACTTTGGACTCTCACACTGTGAAACATTAGATTAAAGGGATAATTAGCATATTATATTACCATTTATCTGTCTGCTATACATCTTCCACTTTGTTAATTACACAGCAGTTAAAGTATTTTTTATAATGAATATGAAACTAAAAAAACAGTAGAATCAATCTGATCATTTAGCACAGCTTTAGATAAGTGATCTAGGGAGTTAATTGGAATTGCAAAGAACCTGATAACTTTTATGCATATCACCCTGAAACATCCACTACTCTTTGCTCAGAATTTAGAATGATTGTAATATTGCACAAAGTGAGCACAGAAGTACCATTATGACAATTTTTTTCCAGTTTTCCATCTTGAAGAAAAGACAGAAAAGTAATATACAGGAAAATAATACAGGTGAGGTAGAACTGATATCTTTGTGATGAGTGAGAACTAGATAGAAGCAGGAGACACCAGGATTTTGCTATTCAGCTTTTAAAAACATTTTAAAAAACTACCAAACTCAAACAGTTTAGGCACCAAAAATCATTATATTTCTGTTCCCCATTCCCCAATAGTAAATTTTCTAGATTTCAGTTTTTTCAATACACTTCCTGAGAGGAAAAATTGGTGTTCAGCATCTATTTATTTATTTTCAAATCAAGAAATTTCCATTTCAATTTTAGAGTTCCCCCAGTTAAAAAAAAATACAGTAAGAAACAGTTGACATGATTTGTCTTGTAGTCTTCCAACACCCACATTTCTCCATCTCTTCCACCTGGCAGCTTGGGAAAGTTGCCCATGTTACACCAGAATGCTTTGGAACAAAACCAGTCCTTTAGCATACTAGGTGTTGACAGGCCAACCTGGTTAACACATGGTTCTGCCAGGAAAAAAGAAATAAAATGCTGCTCTCTGGATAAGCTGAATCATATTAGCTTTGAATATGTCAGATGATCACTTGAAGAATGTATCTACATCTGTAACATGATCCTATCTGTACTGTGGACAGAATCTTGGTGACTGAAAAAAATTAGGAGTTATCACTTTATCATTAGGTCCTTATGGCTTTTTTGGGGAAGAACTAAGGAATCCAGATATTTGATGTAGTATCTCTACTTTAACCTCTGTATTTACCCTGATAGGTAGATGCATCATGACCTGGAACCGCTTATTTATTCCTATTGATTATAAAGGGAGTCTAGAATGGAAAGTTTGGCGTAGCAGGCTGCATTGTTGATGTCACTGGTCACACAAGGCTTATCCTTGCAGATTCATATTAATGAAAAATTATAGAATAATATTTTCTTCCATCTAGATAATATCGAAACTGGGGTAACTGAGTTCCAATTACAAGGGAAACTATAATGCGATAATATTGGTCTAATGTCTGTATAAATAATTCTGTGAGCAACAGAAATTATTCAAATTGGTTTTGGGGATTAGGTTGATGGTGTTTTGGTTTTGTTTTTTCATTATTATATTTATTATTATCAAACTAGTATCTTGTGATTGGATTCTCAGCTGTCTGGAAAGATGTTAACTGGATAATTCATCTTTCAGCCTGACATTTAGAGATTTAGTGAGGTTTTCAGTTTTTCAGTAAGAAAGGTTATATTACTAATAAGACTAAGAAGATCTATCTTCTTATTGTTTATTTCTGTGGCACTTGCAGGTAAACAAAATCTTTAAGCACAGGATGTTTTTTCAGCTGCATGGGACACAATGCCTTTTTAGTGGGAAGGACAATGTGATTTGACTGTGCTGTCTCTGCTCAAATGTTTTGCATGATCAGAATGTCCTTAAGTAACAGAACTGGACCATTTCATGTGGTGTTTATAGAAAGTGATGAAATTCCTGCTGTTCCTAGAAAACAATTTCACCTTCTGACTTCTCTGAAGTAGAACTAGTTCATATTTCACTTACTTCTGTTATAAAAATGACTGTGGTCTAGAGATGTATCAAGCTGCCCAAGATAGATCAGATTGTGATCATAGATATCTTTATTTATCTGAATTTTTCTGTGTATGTATTTGTTTTATACTACAGGAAAACATAGCTGCAATAAATCAGCAAAATGCAGCACATGAAGAACACCCATGCGATCAGGCCCAGCCAGCATGGGTTCATGTGGGACAGGTCCTGCTTGACAAACCTGATCTCCTTCTATGACAAAGTGACTTGCTTGGTGGATGAGGGAAATGCAGTGGATGTTGTTTACTTGGACTTTAGCAAGGCCTTTGTCTCCCACAGTATCCTCCTGTAGAAACTGGCTGCTCATGGTTTAGATGGGAATACTCTCCACTGGGTTAAAAACTGGCTGGAGGGCTGGAGCCAGAGAGTGGTGGTGAATGGAGTGAAATCCAGTTGGGGTCTGGTTACGAGTGGTGTCCCACAAGGCTTGGTACTGGGACCCATTCTCTTCAACATCTTTATCAATGATCTGGACAAGGGGATTGAGTACACCTTCAGTAAGTTTGCAGATGACACCAAGCTGGGTAGCGGTGTCACCTGCTACAGGGTAGAAAGGCTTTGCAGAGAGATCTGGACAGGCTGAGACCAATGGGATGAGATTCAACAAGACCAAGTGCCAGGTCATCCACTTGGGTCACATAACCCCAGGCAGCACTACAGGCCGGAGGCAGAGTGGCTGGAGAGCTGCCTGGCAGAAAAGGACCTGGGGGTGTTCCAATGAGGAAAGAGATCATCTCATGATCACTGTTCCAACTATGCTAAAAACACCAGAATAAAAGCAACTCAAGTGTTACTTGCCACAGATATCTTACTCACAGTCTCCTAGAGCTTCAACATGCTGAAAAAAAAGCCCACAGGACACGACAATACCTTTAAACAGCTCTGAACCAGAGCCTCTGGAACAGGCTGCCCAGGGAGGTCGTGGAGTCCCCTTCTTTGGAGATTTTCAAGACCCGCCTGGATGCAGTCCTGAGTAACATGCTCTAGCTCTAGCAGGGGAGTTGGACTTTATGATCTCTATGGTCCCTTCCAACTCTAAAAATAATTCACTGAAATTCAGTAATTCAGTGAACCATATCAGAAGCACATTTATCACCTTCTTATGAGAAAGCTAGACAGAAAGTGATTTGAACATACAAGGGAATCAGAAGTAATTTAGGACCATAAAAGTAGCCCAGAGGAAGCCAACCTTTTAGACCACATAAGTGGTAATCGTCATACTGAGGGCCACCAGACACTTACCTTTAGGAACTGAGCAAAAGGGTGAAGCCCACTAGTTTTCCAGCAGGACTCTGGGTAAGCTGGGACCCTTGCCCCTGGCTGAGCCAGCAGCCCTTGCCCTAGAACAGACCCACTGCTGCAACACAGCCCCAGGGCAGGAGCTGGGTTTGACTTGATGGCAGTCCACTGGCTGCCCAGTGAATGGCATGAGAAATAGAAGTAGCTCTACCACAGGAAGAACATGCTCTAGTGAACTAACTCACAGGTGCTGATGAATAAGACTTTCTGCAATTTTACATCTTTCACCTCATTTTTAGTTAGTTTTTCCCTTCTCTTGTCTTCTTACTTTGCAACACATCTGTGTCAGCTGCCACCCTCTAACTAGCTTTTGGCCCTATGGATGTAACATCATCGCTTTCATCGCCATTGAACATGGACTCCACATTTCAAGCAAAAGCTTTTTCTGTGAAGGGCTTTTCTAACCTCGGGAAGCTGCTCAAGATTACATGACCATTTGTTTAACTGTACTGTTGGAGACCATTTTTGCTACAGTGAAACACAAACAAAAGGCACTCCCTACCACTGCAACATAGAGAGCAGCTTGGCAGCCTTCAACTGAAAATGCAGAATGAATAAAAGAGTCAGATCTAATACTTACCTTTGGCACACAAACAACAGAATCATACAGATGCATGCATTAATCACATTAATTCCTTATTTGTTCATATTCTACGGACTCAAAAATTTTCGGCCAGCACATTCTTAAGCATGCTAACGGAGAACTCATAAGCAAATAAAACCAGAATACTAACTGACTATAAAGTGAATTTTTAAGGTGAGAAGATTTGGACATAATATTATATGAATATGATCAGCTATAAGCAATAAGATTAATTTATCTTCAATTGGAAAATAATGTATTTCTATATAAGTATTTTAAGAATCTATATCTATAAATATTGATTTTTAATGAGTCATATTTTGGAAATGTATGATCCATTTTATAGAAACTCTGTACATTCTCCCATATTTCTGAAATAATAGCATATAGAATGTATAGAGTATATTGAGATAGACTTACTCACATACCATGAGTTTCACCTTTTAAGAAATCATGCAAATAGTTTTCTCAAATCATCCCTTTAATAAATGAATGAAGCACCTAAACTGGAAAGAAACATGAATGGTCAAGGCATTAAATTATATATTTATTTATTTTTCCAAAAAGACTTGAAGAAAAAATGACAGAGGCAAGGACCACACTGCTGTTTGCTGTGTTAACTAGGCAAACATCGCTCTTTATTTGTCTGGAAGAAAGTACAGAGGTTGTTAGTTATAATGTCATAACCATAGTTCACTTATCTCTTTAAGAAGATATGTTGTTATTTACTTGGGAATAAAAGCTTCCAAGAACTCACAATGTCTGATACTGTAGAAATCCTTCAGGCAATTTATTCTCCAAAAATCCCAGATCTTTTTAAGAGCTGAAATTTGAAAGTTTAGACTAACAGTTACCATCAAAAACTGATCATCTTTTGGGGATTGCTCTTCACTGTGAAGCAAGGTGGGTTTACCAGTGAGGCTCCTTTTTTTGCTTTGTAGTGTAAAAGGGATAGAGGTGACACACATTCTGAGAAGTTAATGTTTCTCTGTAACATCCTAACTGGTTGTTAAGGCAGAGAAACCTTGAAAACTATAAAAGCTTACTAGAGAAGACTTTCTTCAGACTGTAGACAATGCTTTCTCTCAATTGCCTTTGCTGAAAGCTCCTGTGGCTGACCACCGAGTTTTGTAGGTATCACTTTGTGGTTTGTTTAGTCAGGTATTCCCTTATCTCTAATTCCTTCCCTCTGCCTAGGTAAACTATTATAAATAATTTGACAACTTCCACCTAACCAAGCTTCTTGATGACCCTGAAATATGGGTTTCAGGACACCAGAAGACTTACATGTCCCAATCAGAGCAGAGTGGCAGAATGAGAAGACTTCTTTCCTCTTCCCCAGTATTTCTTCTTCCAGTTCATTCTACTTTCCTGAATTCCATCTTTATGCATCACATAGGCTAATTCTTATATCACAGTAGTGTAATTATTAATTTGACTGAAACCTAGGTAAATCTTCTCCCATTTCTCTTGCTTAATACACAGAAGAAGGGAAGTCAGCTTCTCCCTTCAAGTGGTTACAAGACAAACTCATTTTGAAAAAAAAGTTGTAATTGTAAAACTGCAAACACTGTTCATAGCCTGAAAGGTCAGGGAAGAATCAAAGTATGTATGACAAGTTTCTTAGAAAAAGATAGTTCAGGTTAGATTCCTAAATGAGAGAGTGACCAAGGTAAAACAGAAAGCAGAAAACAGGAGAATGCAGCAGCTTGCACTAGCACCATGCCACTTGTTTAACTGCCTGAGTCCATGAATCCATTTTTAGGACCATCTTTAGGAAACTAGGGATTTTGGAATAGTTTATTTTGCTTTCTTTTTTTTTTTTGTTGTTGTTGTTGTTGTTGTTGTTGTTGGGTTTTTTTACCATGTTAACATTATATGTAGTTTATATAACCCTGGCTGTATTTGCTAAGTAACTTCTCCCAAAAGAAGTGCAGAGAGGTGGCTGTTATAAAATATGTTTCAGAAAGTGTAGTTTCTGAGAAAATAATGCAGAATCCTCTGAGAACACAAAGGAAATAGTTAGCACCATGTATTTGGGATACTTACTAAAGAAAGAGTGAGCTTCACCCATGAAAATTACTTGGTCCCTCGGGATTTACAAGAATTCTGTGAAATTGTGATCCACTTCACCTTTCTTTTATGAAGATATATGTTCTGGAACAGCAGAACACATAATTGTCTGGGTAGAAAACAGTACCTTCTGTAAACTCCTTCCAAGAAAGGCCACCCTCAGCACAGAAAGCAAGCCTCTCTGGGGCACATATCAGAATAGTCATGCAGCACAACAGCCTGTCTTTAAGAACTCTCTGTTCTTAAAGAAACAGTAGATCAACCATCAGAGGACCATCCAACCAGATGGATCCAGTAAAAAATAGCATAAAATTTGTGCTGCTGTGCTGTGATTTCTTCCTTGTAGCCACAAAAATATGTGTCTCTAGAACAATGGGACATATAACTCAAGTCCCTAGTCTTGAGTTAGAAGCCCAACTGATATAAGCTCCTTCAGAAAAAAGTTACACTTTCACCTTTCAGAGGCTGGGCTATGTCAACCCCTGTGGATGATCCTTGCCTATGAGGAGATTATAATGTCTCCATTCCTCAGATAGTTGTTTCAGTTAAGAGCCTACAGCTAGGTGACAGAAATGAAAGCCATAGAAAGTGACACGAAAGCATTCACATCTATCAAAGGAAGCTTTGACTAAGCTGTCTTCAAGGATAGAAATAAATTTCTCAGTTGAGACACAAAACTCTTGTGGACAAATCTGATCAAAAATAAGATCTTACACTGGTAAGCAACTGGGATAATTGACAGATATCTGCAAAATAAGAAATGTCTTCAAAGCTAATCAGGAATCCTCACCACAGACTTCAGTTACTGTGGGGAACAAGGCAAATTAAAGTGTGTGTCTTGTCTACACAAGAAAAATGCTTTCAATTGAAAAAATCAGTTTAAAAGTGATCTAGTGATACTAGAAAAAATTAAGTGTTGATTGAAGATGGGCCCTTGTGGTTTTCACTTCTTCCTTCTTCTTTTAGAGGAAAAACTCTAGGTTTTAGGTGTTCAGATGCTGTTATTTCCTGATACTGCTCAAAATCTTTTCATAACTAATTTTCTCAACATATTTTTCCTATATTTTAATAATTTGCCACCTTTCTTGATGTAGGGTGGAGATGTCTACATCTCTGCCAGAAAGTATACATATAAATAGCTACCTTTTTCAGTTCCAAACAACTCAAATCTAGATTTGCAAGACTAAATACAACCAAAACTTTTTTAACATTTTAGAAAGTATAATTCTTAGGGAGAAAATGGAGATGGGGGTGATGTTAGTAAGTTTGTGAGACCTTTCCTACACTTTCTCCATGATATTAGTATTTTAAAATAGTTTGGTGCAGTACAGTGCTTTTCAATATGAAAATAAATAAATAATAATTCTAAGTTATAAGCACACATCTGAAGACATTTCTGTCAGAGTTGGTTAGCAGTTTTACAGAAAAAAATATGTAGCATAATAACAGAAGGGAGCTCTCCTCTTCTGATTCTCTTCTTGTAATTTATTTTAAATTAACAGTGTTAATTAATCTTCACTTATATAATTTGTTTCATGTTTATTGTTGTTTGAAGAAAAACTCTTACATTTTTCTGGCATGCTTAACAACACCTATTGCATTGAAATCTTACTACAAAATTTTTGCTATACCTGTATTTTTGTATTATTTAGATAAACCAATTAATTTGACTGTAGCAAAGTGACGCATGCTATTGTATGTATGTATATATGCATTCTGTATTTATGAAAAGTCAATTTCTCTCCTATTTCTCTCACCCTTCCAATCTTCCCTTACTTCCTTCTACTTTTTCCTGCTTTTCCAGTGTTATCATCAGCATTCATCCCTTTACTACCTCTCATCCTTGTGATACTCTTCCAACACTCTTTTCTTCCTCTATACCTATTTTCATTCCTCATAGTGGAGGAATTTTCATTCCTCATAGATAGTCAGCTTCCCACTCCCCATAGTTTTCACATTACAAAGTATTGCACCAATTTTTCACATAGCTATTGTTCTTCCTACTCCTGCCCATGTTTGAGGCACACCAGTTTTCCATTACCTTATTCCCCAAATCAGTATTCCAATGCTGCTGTTCTTAATCACTCATCTGAACCCATCAGTCATGAACTTGCAGCTTCTCACAGTCACCTCCCAATAGCTTTCACTAATGACTACTAGACATCTAGCTTGATCACCACATCCTCCTTATCTGCACTTTCTGTGAGTAATTATTACAGCAGCAGCAAGACAGAATAATGTGACTCTATATTACTTTGCAGAGTCCCATATCTAATATACCTTACACTGTTATTGTACATTTTTTCCTCTATAGACCTCTTGCCTTCACAGATTGTATACAAACCTACATGTTCCGAATAAAAATAAAACCCGTCTAACTGCACATGGTATTACACTATAGACTCTTCATTTAAGACAAAGTCTGAAGTTTGATTTCCTATATGAATTTTTGCTCTCTAAAATATTTGTTCAGTCAACAGCCATTCTCTCACAGCCATCTCAAAGGCATTCAATCAAATATTTCTTTTGAGTTCCAGTAGGAAATGACTCCTACTTTCTGATGCCAGATGAATCATTAATGGGAACAGTCTCAGATTTTCTTGTATCTTGTAATAACAAGCAGCAGATAAAAACATAAGTTGAATGCATTTGCAATGTCTCTGTTCATCTGTAACTGGAAAAGAGGGTAAACCTTTTCTTTCAGGAATAGATGCTTAATTGCAATTCAGAGAAATGCTAAACATTTGCGTTGATTAAACATTATTCAAACTGATAGGAAAGGAATAATTTAATCCATTTAAAAATCTCTAATATAGCATTCCAATACATTAAAGAAGGGAGAATGGTCAAACACACTTTATTTGCAATAAGTGGGTTTGAAATCTGACTCAATTTTTCCTCAAAGGAAGTCTGAAAATGTTACATGTTATTTGGTATGAAGTGCAAGTCTTCAATCTGAAAGAAAACAATTTTCCAGAGATTGTAGACTTTTTTTAATGGAAAAAAAAATGCTTCATCCCAAGCTTTAAGGGAAAGAAAAAAGAAAATATATAGAAAATATTTAGTATTATTTTTATATAACTTTAGGATTGTTTCAGCATCAAATGACTTTTCAAGGGTAGCACTGCTCTTCAGATCAGCCATTTGATGATGAAATGACAATAAGGTCACTCGTTTTTATCTTATAAATTGATACACCCTACAAGCCTAGTCTTAGAACCATATTGTCATAGTTCTGAATCAGAGAAGATCGCACTGGCTCCTGACAAAATTGTTGAATAATTTGTATGAGGACAGTTTTTTTTCCTGGTCACCATACACAAATGCACCATAATTGGGAGCCTTAATCTGATATAAACTGCTCACAACCAAAGCTGTCTAAAAAGCAAGGACACCAGTTCAAGGCTTTGGGGATTTGTTTTTGCTTTTTTCCCAGATCTAATTTATAACTACACTGAACAACACGTATGTAGTTATCTATTTTCTTAGAGTGCCTTAGAGATAATACAAATGTTTATACTTGTATTTCTTTCCGTCTTGCATATGTCTTTTGTCAACTGACAAGCATCTGAAGACCTTTTTTAAGGCATCTGATTGTCCCTGAATAGTTAGGAAGTCTGGAAGGGCAACCTTCCAGAGTCTGTAATGTTTAGTACTTCTTTAAGGAAGCATAAACATATCTATATCTATCTATATCTATATCTATATCTATATCTATATCTATATCTATATCATCTAATCTATATCTATATATATAAAATATATAAATAAATTAGCTGGTTTTATATAGTAACAAGAATCTTATATACCCCATCCACACTGTTAGAGCTTAAATAGAAACTTTTTGCATAGTTCTTTTGTGGCCTTCATGTCTACAAGAAATTGTGTAGACGAAATTTCTTTCATTTTCATTGAAAGTTATATTTTACTGGCTTACTGATTTGCTTAGCAGCATGTGAATTCAAGATAGCTTTTAATTCTGCTTTGGGCTTGTTTTTTGGTGTGCTTTTTAGGTTATATCAGTGTACATTCCTATGATTCAAGTACCAAAAGGAGGGACAGCTAGCTGACTCTGCAAAATGTCCTGTTTCACGAGGTTCTTGACAGAGAAAGTAAACTATGTAGAGGAAAAATGCTGCAACATATCTTGCCAGCAGCATTAGGGAAATGTATGTTAAATTCTAAATAAATTCAATGGCTTTGTGGGTATGGAGCATTTACTGGCCTGGATGTACACTGGCTGCCTACCATATCTTTATGCACTGATTTTCACTGGAGAGCAATGAAGGCTCCCGTAGAGAGCAATGAGCTCCTGTAGATCTCCTGGTCTGGATGACTGCGGGGCTCTAGACTCCACTTAGAAGCAGGCTTTACTGCGGGGCTCCAGACTCCACTTAGAAGCAGGCTTATCCCTCATTTAGACACAGGCAGGCGGTCTCCAGATAGATAGATGTTTGGCTGCTTTTGTGGAGTGAAGTTAGGAGACTGTGGCCGTGAAATACATTGGTAAGAAATATTAACACTTTAAAGGTGATTCTTTCCTCTTCTTGCTTGTTGGCAGTATTCTGAAAATGCTAGTTTTTACAAAATAATGACTTCAAATACAATTGTTTTTTACCGTCTGAAACTAGTAGAAAATCTTAAAATTATGGATCATAACTGAGTGCTGTTTGAGTAGTGAGAGCATGGTGCTCTATCTTCTAATCATCTTCAAAATAGTGACTTACTGTCTGTGAATGTGCATCATCACTACAGGATAAACCAGAAAGGCTGTCTTAATGAAGTTTGATCAGCAGCTGTGGATGCATGTGTTCAAAGAGCCTACCCTAATATGAGAGTCAATATGTTCAAACTTACTGCCAGCATGTTTTTTTTAGAGAAAAGGAATCAACAGTTCTGTCACATACTTTCATTATGTATTTTTGGGAGTTCACTCCCTGACAATTGCATAACACATTTGCAATTATGTGTTAGAAAAGATAACTACATGTTAGGGAATTTGTTCTATTTTGAGTAAACTTGTTCAGAAAGAAAGTAGGGTGCATTAGATTTCTGCAGCTGCTGTGAAAGGTAAGTACATGCCATCAAACTGTTGTCTTAATTAAAAGTTTTGTAAATCTCACATACAAATAATCTAAAGCCATGGGGACATCAGAATAAATACGTTAAATCACTTTTTTTCCTCTGTTTCTCAGTAGTACAATATTACCTATGTTACACATGTGTTTATCCCAGTTCTTTTCAGAAAATACCAGTTCTTTCATGTAGGTCACCTCAATAGCTGATCCTTTTATAATATCTGCCTGTCTTGTGCACTACTGATAATAACTTTTAAATTCAGAGTTGCTTATGTTTCCCTCAGTTTCTTTTTTAAAAGGAGAGAATTGTAACTGTTTCATCAAATTAGTCAGCAAGTAATTTTAAGCTTCATCTTAATTAGTTCAATAAAGGTTAAACCATATGACAGTATAGATAAGGTTTGGTAATTACACACTTAACTTAGGGAAAAGAAGTACTCACAGTGGATTAAATTACTAGGACTTTTCCATTATTTTTCCTTGGCATTATCCCTATTTCACTCCAACTGAGTATATCACCAGCTGGAGAAACATGAAAAAATAGCTTCCATAGGTGAATATAATTAGCTGTGTAGGGCCATGCAGAATGTTCATAGAAATAATAAAAGCAAAAGAAACATTTCAAACCACAATAACAAAGAAACCCTACAAAAAAACCAGTGAAAGGTCATGTGAAAATCTCTGATGAATTCATGCATAAAACCAGGCCAAACTTAACAAAACTAAACATTCTTTCTTGACAGATTCTATTTCAGTTGCATAAATCTGCTACAAATCAACTGATTTCCACAGAAATAATGCTGATTTAAGAAGGTATAAATTAATTAAGACCCAAGAAGTAGCACTTTATGATGCTCAGTCACAAAGTGTCTTAAAAGCATCCCATTCTTAGGGTTCTGGAGAAACAGTAAAATAAAACAGAATAAGCAGCACAAGAAATTTGAGTTCAGTTTCCATTTTATACTATTTCAGTCAAGGTTGTATTCCAGTTATCTGTAATAATTAAGTAGCTTCAGCACTAAGAGGTTTTAACCTTCAACAAGGGAATTGTTCTACAACTTCGAGCAAAGGGTGACTTTCTATTGACCAGCTATTGATTAGGCTTTCTGTGTTCTTGCAATGTGAGATTGTTAACAATGCAATGATTTATGAGATTGTTGAATATCTTTTTGTTCTTCAGGAATGAAAAACAGCAATGGAAATACATTTTTATTTTGTTATATTAGAAGGGGTTTAGATACAAATTCAGATATCATTAAAGGAAGTCCTAATGCATATTTTATCAGTTCCAAATCCTTTCCTGGGCTCTTTGCTCCTTTTAAACTCATCTCTCATTCTTTTCAGCTAAAAATAATGGCATTCAAATATGTTCAAACTTCTTGAGAATCCTGAATTTCCACAGGTATATGTGGGAATTGACCAAAATTAGGTTATTCTTCCAACTTAAGGAGAACCGAAATGCACAGAAGATCTCAATCAATCAATGTTAAAGAAACGTGAAAATCTGTGGTATGGGCCAAATAATTTCTCTCCAAAATTGTAAAAAGATAAATATCCTTAATATATTTTTGCTGATATTGGAAGATATTTTTATTTTTGTAATGCAGTAATACTACAATGCAACTAGCTATACCATTTTATGAAACTTCTTTCTTTTTGTTTTCAAAATTTATGAAAAGAACATTCTTTTAAAGATCCTTAATGCTCCTGGACTGTCTCTAAGAGTGCTTTGACCATGCCCCTGTGGAGACATAATACTTTAAACTGCATAAAATACTCTGATTTTTTACCTTCTAATTCTATGTCTGTCAATAGGTAAATGAAGGTAGAAAATAATTTTTTCTGTTCAAATAGGTATCTGACACAACAAAATAATCACTGTAATATATGATCAGTACTAGTTTATAATAAGTGCTGCTATAAAATTACTCCCATTATAGGCATTCACTTCTACAATCAGCAGGTGATAAACATTCAGTTCTGAACCTGACATACTACAACTGTCATCATAAGACACTTTTAATCATTATGTGAATGAACATTTAATCAGGTAGCTGCATATAATTACCCTTTGAATACACACACAATTAAATTCAAAATCTCAAAGACAAACTTTACAAAGTGCTAACTAATTTTGGAGAAGTAGGTACCAAATAAACAGCATTAAATGAGTTCAGAAACCTAACCTCTTAGCTCAATTAATTTTAATCTGGCATAAGTATAGCTTCTATTTCCTTTACATGTGATAAATAGCATCTTTCCTCTGTGAAAAACACATTTCAGTGAGAAAAACATTAAATGGTATATGAATAGCAAAATTTAATCCTCAGTAAATAATTGAAAAGAGTTTCTTGGGTTCTCTCATGTCTCAAAAAAAAAAAGTCAATTAATTACACAGATTTAATATTAATCTGCAAAACATGCAATTTGACACAAGAATTACATAGTGTTTGTCTTTGCTGACTAAGAGTGGGGGCTGACAGCTAATTATTTCAAGCAACAGCTTCTGCTTGAAAGATTTGTCCCTGATATAGTCTCTGTTTCCTCTGGAAATCACAGCATACTTGACCGAGTGCTACTATTTCTTTTAGGGAGGAGAAACTGGCTTTGAACCAGTCAACAAGTTTTGTTAAGTGTTTGTCTACCAGCATTGACACTTCTTGTAGATAGTTGTGAATTATTTCTGCTGTGTAGAAGATCACTCAGTAGTTTCAAATTATATGTTCAGGTGAATATGTTGAATTAGGAAAAATTATAGACTTATTCCAAAATACCTGGAAGGACGACACAAGGGATGCTTTCGCATGAAGTATGGTACATCTTGAAAATTACTGATAACATGTGAAGTCTAAAATTCAAGAGTCAAGAAGACTAGAAGAAAAGTGTTCTCATGCAGAAGAATAAGCCTGTCTCTTAACTCTGACATGTACCTATTTCTTTTCTTATTTTCTTCCTTTCCTTAATTGGGCTGATATGCTCCTCCCGTTTTGCATCAATAGATCCTTGCCATCTTTGAAAATATCCATAGGGGAACAGTAACAGGCAAAATATTGGTAGAAATAAGTAGGGAAGTCCAGAGGTCGTCTTCTTATTTTTTTTTCCTTTTTTTTTTCTTTTCTTTTTCTTTTTTTTTTTTTTTTTTCCCTGAGATAGTCAGAATTTATCTGTATTTGTAAACTACCTATCTTCCACAATATTCCTTTGACCTGATCCCATGATCATCTGACAGATTTTAGCTCACTTCCTGTGTCTTCTGGACTAAGACAACTCATTCCTTTAAAATTCCTCCTAGCTGAAGTTCTGGGAAAAGGTTTTTTAGAGATCTCTCTCAGTAAGCAGCATTGCTTAGACTGTGCTGGGTTTACCTCTAAAGTTATGACACATATTTTATTCTGTTAAGCATTCTTACATACCATTTATGTTGTAAAAGATCCAGTCCGGTAGGCTGTAACAAGACCTTTCATTACTGCAAATACTTTGAATGGTCCTGGTGAGCTGATTATACCTGAAATTATGACATAGCATAGCATTGTCTAAACACCTTTACTGGGCTAAATTAATGTCTCTATGCCAGCTAAGTTGGATGTGCTTAGCTCTCTTTTTGGGAACTGACAGATGCATTTTAACTACAATGTTAGCCAGTTATTTTGATTATTAAGTCTTTTGGGTTGTATGATATATTTTTATAAGTAGGTATCTGTATATATGCATGTATCTCCCCATACATTTATATGTGTGCCTGTGCATATGTATATACAGCAAGGCTTCCAAACATTTGCTACAGTAAAACTTCTGCTCTAAATTATCGCTGTAAATGAATGTCCCGCTGTTCTACATAAAAATAATCAAAGGCTTTATTGATTTGCTGTTGCAGATGTTTGCTCTCATTGGCTATTTACTAGCTGTGTACAACACCCCTTTGAGAAAATCATGAGTGGAAAGGGCTCTATTTTCAGTGGTAATTTCATGAGAACTTTACACATTTAAAACTGAATGGGTTAGTAAAGAAAATTTCAGAAGTGTTAGCATTGCACTGCAATTCTCAAAAATCTGGCTGATCACGGGGTTTGTCCATTCTTATAACAAGAGTCCCCTCAAGATTTAGATTTAAAAAAAGGAAAGAAAACCATAACTGTGGCTGTCTGTCATGAACTTTGAGGGAGCTTCAAAGAATACTTTTCATAGTATACAGCTAAAACTGTATGTTTACCAAGAACATAAATAACCACAGGATACCCATTGTGGGAAGTTCTCAATATTCAGTCCTATTAAATGTAGAAGTGCCTGAGAAAATTAAATAAAAAGGTCTACTGATATGAACAGATAAACTGTAAGCCTTGTAAAATATATGAAATGGAACTGAGGGAAGAGCTAAGTGAAGAACTCTAATATAATATGAGGCATATTGCTATAAATTTTTTCAAGTTACTTACATCATAAACAATTTACTTGCTTCTGACTGCTTGTTGCTCATTTCTGAATATTTCTCCATCTTTCCTAGAAGTAGTATTGAGAATCAACAGAAAATGAACTGTGAAGGCTTTGGGACCCAGGGGGAATATGTGAGTAAAAGAGCAGCAAAAGAAATAACAGCAGTGATATAATAACAACAAAACTCCATGCCTTCTGACATAGATTTATATATCCTGTGCTGTTTTATCCACTAACAACAGAGCATATTTGCATTGTTGGTCTTGTTTTAATAAACTCATCGATTACTTATTTTGTCTTCTTATTGATGCACCAAATATACCCAGCAATGTTATAAATTTAGGTGTAATCAATTGCAGCTATTTCAGAACACAGAACAGAGAAAATGAGAAAACCATTCCAGTTTCAGTTCCAAACCACTATTTAATAATAAATGGAAACTTTATGATATGTATATAAATTAACTGATTTTTTTCAACTTTTGATAAAATAGGTGCTTACAGACTGGAATGAACTTTCATGGCTTTGAATTAGCAGTGGTTGGGTTTCTTAATAGTCACTCATCAGCTATGTCTTTTTGCTAATTGGGAAAACTAGCATTCTCACTTCTATCTTTGTGTCTTAAATTTAAGACATATTGTGTGACAATCTTATCAACATTGGCACATCAGATGATCTTAAAACAGCAGAAGTGCCATTTATTCAAAGCAATAATTGGCATGTCCAGTCTTTCAAGAATAGTATATAGTACAGGATATATGCAAGTTTTCTGGGTTTGTTTCCTGCACAGTTAGACAGATGGACTTTACATTCAGTGATACATTTGGTTTTGATAAGCACCACACTGGAATTTGATAAGTAAAAAAAAATAAGATTTCTTAGGAAGTGTAAAAGATTTAAACACTAACAGGCTTATGATATATAAATATACATATTTTTTTTCTGACAAATATTGAAATCTATAATCTGCATTCTAGATATTCCCAACGAATCAGAGAGAATGAAAATAGACTACAGCAACCGCAATAAGGACACTACTGAGAGAAATGAATCTCTAGTACTAATTTTACATTTTCAGTGCTCATACAGAAATGTAACTAGAGTGCTGATGAGACCCAGTACTATTTTTGCTTGGTTTTGCTAGCCTCTGGAGACATATATATAAATATATTAATTTCATGAATCTTAATAAACTGTAAGAATATCAGTAACTGCCAATTGTATTTGGCATTGTTCTATATGATACTAAATGTTCTTTTACTTATCACAAAATTTGATACTGAATTTCCTAAGCAAGGGCAATTGCATCAGTTTTGGTTCAAAACTTTATTTCTGTATCGCAAGTGGACCTAAATAAAACAATTGTGCGTTGCAGCTCAATATTCAAGTTTTCATTTATATATTTCCTCTGGAATTTCCTAATCATTCTTTAGTCATAAAATTATCACATCATAGAAGGGTTAGGGTTGGAAAGGATCCTTAAAGATAATTTAAAAAAAAACCATTCCAACCCAAAGCATTCTAAAGTACAAATGAGCTGTAACAATGGCCTTTCATAGAAATGAACCTTTCAACTCTAACCATTTTACGATTTGATGATTTTACGATCATTTAGTCCAACCACCCCCGACATCTTTCACTAGATCAGGTTTCTCAAAGCACCAGATAACCTGACTTTGAACATTTCCAGTGATGGGGTATTCACAACTTCTCTGGGAAACCTGTTCCAGTGTCTGACCACCCTCATCATAAAAAAAAAAACCTCCTCTTTGCGTCTAATCTAAAACTACTCTCTTTCATTGCCCCTTGTCCTCTCACTACAGACCCTGGTAAAACATCTTTCTCTATCCTTATTAGAAATCCCCTTTCAGTATTGAAAAGCCTCAACAGGGTCTCCCTGGAGCCTTTTCTTCTCCAGGCTAAACAACCACAGCTCTCTCAGACATTTTTCAGAGGAGAAGTCATCCAGCCCTCTGATTATTTTCATCACCTTCTACTGGACGTGTTCTAAGTCAACGTCTGTCTTGTTTTGAGGGCCTCAGAGCTGGATGCAGCTTTCCAGATGGATGGAGAGTGGAGTAGAGGGGGAGAATCACCTCCCTCAAACTGTTGGACACATTTCTTTTTTCTGCAGCCCACGATCTGTTTGGTTTTCTGGGCTGCAAAAACACATTGATCTCTCATGTCCAATTTTTCATGGCCCAGTATCTGCAATTCTTTCTTGGCAGGAATTCTTGCATTCCATTCACCCCCAAGTCTGTATTGATACTGGAGATTGCCTCAACCAAGGTACAGGATCGTGTATTTGGCCTTGTTGAACTTCACGAGGTTCACAGAGGCCCAGTTCTTGGGCCTGTCAAAGTCCCTCTGGATGACATCTCTTCCCTCTAGCAAATCAACTGCACCACTTAGCTTGGTGTCATCTTCAAACTTGCTGATGATGCACTCAATCCTACTATTGGTGTGACTGATGAAGATATTAAATAGTGCTGGTGTCAACATGGAACCTTGAGGGACATAACTTGTTACTAGTTTCCACTGGAATACTGAAGCCATTGAGTGTAACTATTTGGACATGGGCATCCATCCAATTCCTTATTCATCTAGCAGTCCATCCATGAAACCCATATCTCACCAATTTAGCAGCAAGAATGTTGTGGGGGACCATAATTCCTCTTTTTATGTAGTTCAGATAACAATAATGTTGTTGTTTTCTCATGGTCAATTTCTTATATGCCAAAAAAAGTGTTAATATTTCCTGAGACCTTCATCATAATTTTATGCTTCATCATAATTTTATGCTCAGTAAAAAAGGGTAGGTTATTTAACTGAATTACTTATATCTTTTATTCAGTTTGATGACCCATCCTACGTGATACTGAATTATCTATCAGGAGTACAGCTAAAGATTTTTTCAAAGGTCTCTTATTCCATTTTCTCCTTCATAATAATAGAATTAAACAGTTATACTAATAATTACGAAAACCACATTAATTTTCATTTTTAAAATGTTATTATTTTATTCTAACAGCTCTTGGGGTTCTTCTTTATACAACAATGATACTTCCTTTGTACTTTGTCTACAGCTAAGTAACAATAAGCAAAATTATTATGCTTCAATCCTATTAAGCACACTGACATGTTCAAATTTTTTATCCCCAAATTCAAGATGATATAAAGCAAAGGAAACACTTCATTTGTATGTATTTTGCAACTGATTGCAATACAATACTATATATAAGTAGGCAGTAACTCTGCAGTTATGGATTGTTAGTTTTCTTTGATAGTGAAAGGCTTCAGTAGGCTATAGATTCAGATATTTTTCATTCCTTAATGACCAATTTGTCTCCCCAAGGAAAATGTAAATATTTGTGCCAGTGTTGATGTCTGGTGAAGTGGAACTACTAGTCATATTTGTTTTATGATGTAAACCAATCTGAAAACCTTCCCCATAATACAGAAGTCTAGCAAAACAGAGATGCTTTGTCCTGAAAAAATTCAGCCAAGTTTGAAGGATGGAGAGAAATATTCTTGTGAGAGGTGAAAGTTACAGAAATAGAAAAAGAGAATATTAAATGATTATTTTGCAGACAATTTTAATCTGATTTATGTTTGTTACTGCTTCCAGTAATTGTAGCTTTGTGTTTTAATGACTATAATTAATAACTGAGTTCATGTTTTTACAAACATGCATGAACTAACTTTTGGTGAATATCGTACTAATTTACTATGTGCCCTCTCTCTGCAGAAAGATTTATTATCTTTCATTACACCCATGGAGAAAATGCTGATTAAGTTGTCCCAAAGGGAACAAGTTTCACTGACAAAGTATTACATGACATAAACTACTATAACAAAGGAATAAAATGGCTGGTCCAAAATGAAGTACAAGATTGCATGGTGGACAGGAGCTCACTACCCCAATGGTCAGGTAGAGGAAGAAAGTAAAAAAGAGGAATGAGTATCAGAAAATTTCATTTTGGAATGATAACCTTATTTGACCCTCAACCCCTTCTGAAAGTTCCCACAGATCTGTTCTGAAATGTCTAAAAGTCACGCTTCATATGTGAAAAATAAAAATAAATGTCAAAGAAGACTATTTCACGTGTTATTAGTATGATAGAAGAATAAAGGAGTTGTGGACAAAGTTACACAGGAAAAAGCACTGAACATGATGAATAAAAACATCACAAAAAAAGTCAGTTGCATTATTAATGAGTTAACAAATACATTGTGAACTATGAATAGATGAGAATATACAAATTCTCAGCCTAATGAAACAAAAAGTATAGTTGGAGACCAAGTAGGGAGAAACAGATACCAATCTTTCAGAAAGAAATTTTCAAGGTAGTCCCCACAACATGTTTTCATATAACACAGTGTACCAGAAAGACAAATTATATGAATTCATGGAGGTGGAAGACATCGAAGAACCCTGAAAACATTGTTATGAAAACATACTAAAGATAATGAGGAATAGTATCACTCTTAGGAAGAAAATGTAGCAGAGGATGACAAGGGGATTAAATTTTCCTCTTTATAAATGCATTTGTAATTTCCAAATTATAATAGGAATTTCCACAAAATCTAGGAAGCCGCTGATCAGCTTTCATTACCTTTAATTAGCGAATAGCGTATACTTTATTAGAAATTTTCCGAAACTATTAGATAAACCTTATTTTCTATCACTATTTGGGAAATAAAGCAAACAAAAAAAAAAAGGAGGAGAAAAACATGGAGAAAAGTGAAGTATGGAAAAGTGAAGTATGGAAATGGGTTTGTGAAAGTAAGGTTGCTTTAAAGTCATGTTCTTAACGTTCCTTACAGTCAG
Source organism: Scolopax mira (assembly GCA_004320125.1). Classification (NCBI taxonomy): domain Eukaryota; kingdom Metazoa; phylum Chordata; class Aves; order Charadriiformes; family Scolopacidae; genus Scolopax; species Scolopax mira. The sequence continues at coordinate 47,934 of BJBW01009407.1, forward strand.
GTTGATTTGCATTATCTTGACAGCTTATTAACCTGGAACAGCAATCTGGAAAAGCTGCAAGGCAGGTGCATATTTGATCCTTACTGCATAAAGCATGTGACAGAGAATTCAGGCCAGTACATTCAGGTTCTGCTGCAGGCATCTTAGTGAGGCAACACCACCCAGGCAATCTGAACAGGAACTGCAACTGTCTAGGGTGAATGAAGTGTTTAAGTGACAAAATGAACAAAGATTGATGAGTCCAAATTAAAGGTTCCTTATAGTAAAAGCTTAAACATCCTTTTTCATGGACTGCAGGACAGAGGAAACCTCAAGATCTGTAAGAGTATATGTCACCCTTCACATCAATTGTATTTGTTCAAAGGTGTTCATATTTTCCAATTGCCAGTGAACCAAGAGTTTTGAAAACTTTTCATAACCTAATTAACCTTCATAGCTGAAATCTGTTCTCCCACTCTGCCACTTAGTTTGGTCAAGGATTAGAATTATTAGCTCATGAATTCTAATAAAATCTTGTTACAGATTTCAAGACAGCTTTCATTGTTGTATGCTATGACTGGACTAGCTTACAACAAAATAAAAAAAAAGGAAAAAAAAAAAAAAGAAAAAGTCAGCTCTGATAATTAATTTTGATAATTAATTTCAGAAAACCAGAATGAAGATACTGTCTTAATGTTACAGAAAGACTGCATATTTCCAATGCTAGAAGAGAAGGTTATGTATTTTCCCATAGACTTCTTCCCTTGCCCCAAACCAGCTATTCAAGATAATTAGTGCACAGAGAAATTGTAAACTATAAATGTTTATAGCCAGGGAGGAAAACTAGCAATTAGTGATAGCACAGGTGTGAAAGGAAGTTAAGTGAACTTACAGGGGAGCTATGCTGAAAATATACAGTCTGTGTTTGCCTTAAAATATGACAGTGTATTTAGGGAGGCTTAGAAGTGAAGTTAAACACACATGCACAAAAAACCCCTTAAGAAACAAATAAAGAAAGCTTAAAGACTTGGGAAGGAATTTATCAAATAACACCATTCTAGAAGAAAGCTTTTGTGCCCTTGAGTTGGATTTCAGATTGTCTGAATGTGTCCTTGGGAAAACCAACTTAGGTCTGACCCAAAGCAGTGTAAATAAAATTAGGGGTGAAGGCTGTCACAGAAACTTAGTCTTGGTTATGCTGATACTTCAGATGCACAAAGACATAAGCCATTAATGAAACTTAACTTATCGAGCCCCTTCCTCCCCCCAAAAAAGAGTAGCATAGTTTTATAGTGATAATTACTGTTCTAAAACAAGAACCAGGAGTAAATTTTGTTCTGTCCCCTCTTTCTATCCAGAGGACATGAGTTGGCCTGACAGTTGGAGTCTGCTTGGAGACACAGAAACTACCTTTTCAAAAAATCTAAAAATAGATTATTTTTATCACCCTGCGGGAATGAACGTGTTAGATGTGAATGGCAATCACAACTGGGCAGAGCTTCTTAGAGACATAGTACATCTGGTTCCCTATTGTGTGGAAGGAACATAGAAGGTACTCCTAGTTCCACAAAATTTGTAAAATTTATGTTTAATATTTTCACAGGCAAAAATTCTAAAAATAGACCTCACAGAAAAATACATACTTAGAGATACATACCAAACAAATTGTCAAAGGATCTGTCTAAATTGGTATTAAGCTTGACACAGCAAAGACTTTTTTTAAATTCATAAAGCTAATTTATTTTAAACTGCCATGTAATTTACATTGTTTATGTAAAACACAGAAGGAAATAGGAAAGAAGACCATACAGAGCTGTATGATTTACTCTGGCACAAAGGACATTGTGGCCTAGTCATTATGGGGGAGCCAGAAGTGGTTTTCTACCTATTTTTTTTCCTCTCAGAGAAAAGATTCATAAAATCACTTTGGAGTGAAAAACAATAAAGGAAATTAAAAACAACAACAATAAAAGGTTCTTATTTATAAATAATTTATAAATAATTTATAAATAATTTATAAAAAATAAATAATTATAAATAATTTATAAACACAGATGAACAGTGTTCTCTTATTAAAAAAAAAATAATATATATATATATATATATATACAGCCACTTCATTCAAAAGAGAATATTCATTTGGACACATATATTTTGAATTGCTTCTGTTTTTTTGCATACGTACCAAAATATTCAACAGAATCAATATCTTCAGCATTAAGCTTCAATCAATTGTGAGACAGTGAAAAGCAATTTTCTATACCGGCTTGAACACTTGATTCCATACCTTTATTGCAAAAGATAACTAAGAAATTTAACTGGTTTTAATGTTGTTTTGAAATCCTCATTAAGTATTATCTGTAACTATTTATTTAACTGTTAAAAGAAAAATATATATTAGACATACTTTTATGCCTTCAGGCTAGTCACATTCCAACAAAAATTAGTTATTTAGAAAACATTTAATTTCTACATTTTCTACAACTACTTTATGAGCAGCTTATGAAGCTTATATGCTTCACCATGCTGGTCCTGGTAGAATTACAACCTTACTTCAAATGCCCCAGAGGTAGCCTGAGGCAAAACTTCTTGCTTTTCTTTCTACTGTTGTAATCCTTTTTCCTATATATGAACTACTGTGAGCTACTAAAATGTATCTGGCTCCAGCTATTCCAGTTGCTTGTTCACACATCTTTGGGCAATACTGCTGTATTGTCAAGCCCAACTAAATGAAGCTTTAAATGGAGGAAATTCATTAGTCTTCTTTATTTTACTAGGTAAATGATTGCATTAAGATCCTAGAATTAAGCTTTATAGCTAGTAGTACTTTAAGAAAAATGGAACTTTAAGAAAAATGGAACAGCTGTTATAAACAGCCATGCCAGATTTAGTGCAATGAGATAAAAATCTAGTCAGAGAGAGGGTGGAAAAATAAGGTCGCTTTCTCCTTTGTTACAGCAGATATCATGTGGTAAAATAATCTCTTTAACTGAATGTGGAATTAGGGAAATCAGAAGCTAGAAATTTTGGAATTTCTAACTTGTCTTTCTGAAGTAGTCAGCATAGCCAAAGAAACTGAGCAACAAGGCATATTAAAGAAACAGTAGACATTTTTCCTAGAATATTAAGATGTGGAAATGGACTTAATTTGAAAATAATTAGAACAGCAATGACAAAACACATTAAAATTTAGTGTTATGCAGAAGGGGAAAAAATCTATCATTATTATTGTACTTGGAAAAAAATGTATGTTTGGATTTAGCATATGTGCAAAAATGTGGTATAAAATTTAATTTAAATAATTGCTTTTATTTTCTTTACCTCCCTCATCAGCCATGACTTAATACTGAAACAAAGTATACTTACAGTGAAGCAAGTATACTTCACTGTATACAACTGTATATACAGGGTATATTATACACTGTATAATAACAAAAATTTTTCCATTTTATAGTATTTTTTCAACAAAATAAAATTCTCTGACTGACAAATATTTAGTTGTTATTTTTTGTTATATGCAGTTGTCATAGAATCATAAAATTTTTGAGGTTGGAAAAGACCCTTGGGATCATTAAGTCCAACCATCAACCCTTAGTCTACAAAGTTCTCTCCTATAGCATATCCCCCAACATTGCATCTAAACAACTCTTAAACACATTCAGGAATGGTGACTCAACCACCTCCCTGGCAGCCTATTCCAGTGTCTGACCACTCTTTCTGTGAAGAATTGTTTACTAATGTCCAGTCTAAACCCCATTGCAGCTTGTAGTCTTTCCCTCTTGTTCTATTGCTAATTAGCTGGGAGAAGAGACCAGCACTGAACTCATTACAATGAGCTTTCAAGTAGTTGTAGAGAGTGATAAGGTCACCCCTCAGTCTCCTCTTTCTCAAAGTAAACAGTCTTGGTTCCCTCAGTCGCTCTTCATAAGATTTATGCTCCAGGTTTTTCACAGCTTCGTTGCCCTCCTCTGCACTCGCTCCAGCACCTTAATATTTCTCTTGTATTGAGATGCCCAAAACTGGACACAATACTCAAGCTGTGGTCTCATCAGTGCTGAGTACAGGAGGACAATCACCTCCCTACTTCTGCTGGTCACACTATTTTGAAAACAAGCCAGGATGCAACTGGCATTCTTGGTCCCCTGGGCACACTGTTGGCTCATAGTCAGCTGCTTGTCAATTAGAATCACAAAATCATAGAATCATAGAATGGTTTGGGTTGGAAGGGACCTTAGAGATCATCTAGTTCCAACAACCCTGCCATGGGCAGGGGCACCTCCCATTAGACCAGGTTGCTCAAAGCCCCAGCGAGCCTGGCTTGAACACCTCCAGGGATGGGCAACCTCTTCCAGTGCCTCACCAGAATTTCTTTCTGGTATCTAATCTAAATCTCCCCTCTTCCAATTTAAAACCGTTACCCCTTGTCCTGTCACTAAACTTCCTTGTAAATAATCCCACTCCAGCTCTTCTGTAGACTCCCTTCAGATATTCATAGGCTGTTATAAAGACTCCCCAGAGCCTTCTCTTCTCCAGGTTGAACAACCCCAGCTCTCTCAGCCTGTCCTCATAGGGGAGGTGCTCCATCCCTCTGATCATCTTTGTGGCCCTCCACTGGACCCATTCCAACAGATCCACGTCCTTCCTGTGTTGAGGACTCCAAAGTTATACACATTACTCCAGGTGGGGTCTCATGAGTGCAGAGGGGAGAGGCAGAATCACCTCCCGTGACTTGCTGGCCACATTTTTCTTGATGCAGCCCGGGATGCAGTTGGCTTTCTGGATCTGGCATCCCTTCCCTCCAGCGTGTTGACTGCACCACCGAGTTTAGTGTCATTGGCAAACTTGCTGAGGATGCACTCTACCTCACTTTCCATGTCTCCAACAAAGATGTTGAACAGCACTGGTCCCAGTACGGACCCCTGTGGAACAGCACTCATCACTGGCTGCCACTTGCACATGGAACCCTTGACCACAACCCTTTGAGTGCAGCCAACTACCCAGCTTCTTATCCACCGAGTGGCCCATCCATCGAATCCATGATTTTCCAATTTTGAGACCAGGATATAGTGCAGGACAATTAGAACCCCCAGGTCGCTTTCTGCCAGGTAGCTTTCCAGCCACACTTCCCGAAGCCTGTAGCAATGCCTGGGGTTGTTGTGGCCCAAGTGGCCTTGTTGAAGCTCATACCATTAACATTGGCCCATCAATCCAATCTATCCAACTCTCTCTGTCTTCATGCAGATCAACACTCCTGCTTAATTTGGTGTCATCTGTAAACTTACTGATAATACACTCTATGTCCTTATCAAAATCATCGATAAAGATGTTAAATAGAAATGGTCCCAAAACTGAGCCCTGAGGAACACCACTTATGAGTAACTGGATTTAACTCCATTGACCACCATGATCAGAAAATGAATATGAAATTGGGTTAGAAAGCAGATTCAGTGCCCTCTGCATTGTTTCTCTGTTTAACATTTTATCAATTAAATAATTCTTAGTGTTTTCTGCAGCTTTTCTTAAAAAGTTCCATGAATGAATATGCAGCAATCAAAGTGATCTGTTTTAGTGCCACTAAAATACTTCTACTTACTTTGCTTTCCCTAATATCTAACCTGAATGTCCCTCAATTGTTATATATGCCTGTGGCTGAACAGGATTGTGGAAGAAGCAGAGACCAGGAGAAGGAATGGAAGAAGTAGGAACACTGTCAGGGAATGACCGTGAGCAACTCCAAACAACCTGTAAACAATGCCTGGTGCCTGGACTGATGGAGGGGAATTCAGCCCACCTGGCAGTTGGGGTTTTCAGGGTATCGGTTGGGAAAGAAGATACATTAGTACTATATAAACTGCCTGTTTGTTATAATAAATGATTCTGATTGCATCACTGGGGTCAGTGCCTTCATATGACACATGTACCCATAAATTCTTGTCTCCCATTGGCTCTGAAGAATGCATTTTCTCTCTCTTTGCAATAAAGATTTACAAATTTAAAGGTTATAATTCTCCTTTAAGCAGAGAGAATTAAACCAGCTCCTTCAGTTTCTCCTCAGCTAGATATTGAAATCTCAAATAATTTTTCCTTCTCTGTGCTTTACCTTTGCAGTCATCAGAAACAGTACCATGCCCCAGATAAAATATCCCGGAATTAGAAACAAAGTGTTCATGATGAAAAGGGTGTGTCTTTCGTATGAGATTGACTGAATTCAGGATCTAAGTATATTTCTAAAGCCAGAGAGTCCTTATTAGCAAATTTAGCACATTTTGAACTGTTCTATAAAGCTAAGGCCAGCCAATACAGGAGTATCTGTGATGCCAATATTGAACCCTTTTAAGCACAAACCGGTGTGGTTACATGCAAACTGACTTTTGAAAATGGTCTCTGGCCTGTGCTATCTGCAGAAAAATGCACAGAAATATTATTCTAGAAAAGTGATAATTATCACTGGCCACAACTGTGCCACAATAACTCTGACAATTTACCAGTTGAGGCAATTATGTTCCAGTAACTGGGATCATTCCCTGCTTAATTTACTAGTATAATCTTAGTCTGTCTTTAAGAAATGATACCAAACATTCCTTATAAAAATGTATGACAACATAATGCTACTATATATATACCAAGAAAACAAACCAGTAAAACCTTGGGTTTAAGTAAGAAAGTGTGATCAAAAAAACCCCATGTATGCTAATTAAAATCCCTAAGAAACTATATATATCCTTTTGGATTGCATTTAATTAATTGTCCAATCATCAGTGAATACGAATCTACTTGTGCAAAGTTTTTCTCTCTTGGCTCAGGGGGCTTTTTTGGTCTTTCTCTGAAACTCCTGTAGTTAGAAAGGAAATGTTGATTCATGTGATGTACTGAAAACATAACAGACATTTTTTTCTCATATTCTCAGGTCTAGACATTAATTTTATTTTATATCAGGGACAAATTTTTCCATATTTATATTCATAGGATCTGTTCTTCCTTTTGCAAGATGAAGCAGACACATCTTCAGCTCCTGAATTCCCCGAAGTTTCAGAGGCCAAAGGTATCATTGCTTCCCAATCTAATCTTTAGCATTACCTGCTTTTTCCTAAATTCTTGGCCTTCATGTATTAAAAATGGATGGATGCCTTTCTTGTCCAATTTGCTATCAGTTAGATGGGGCAAAAGACATGACTTATTCAGATCTTACTGCATGTGCAGTCTACACTACACAGTGCAGAAGCAACATCAAAACAAATCCAAAAAGAAGCAGTGGTTCACGGATCCTCCAAAGCTGAGACATGTTGTTTAATTACATAGAACCAATGAGTTTTCTGGATCAAATCTTTTAAGCGCTAAGTATGTGCTTGTTCCCGTGACGTAGGAAAATTTTCACCAAATGTCTTCCATATCTAATTTTACTTTTCGCCAAGTTAAAACTCCTAAACCTAAAGAAGCAATCTTTTTCTCAGGAACACAATCAATTTAAATAGATTGCAATGAAGCACTTTTAATAAATATAGATTTCTCATCAGACTGCTGCTATAAACTCTCAGTCTGGTTGTAGAATAATGCTATCAAAATAAACATATAGGTTGCTCTTAAATTCACCTGTTAACATTTATAATATGTGATCAACTACATTTTAAAATTTCCACCAGAGCATCTGTTCCTAAACCACTAAACCACTATCTTTCTAATTTTTTTACAGACAAGAGATTTGGGGAAACAAGGTAATGATAACATAGAGAAGAATGGGAATCTAGACCTTTGTAAAAGAGACAACTGATGTTTTCCAGTTTCTCTTACAAGCAATTTTTAATAAGTAAGTAGCAATGTCAGAGAGTCTGTTTCTAGTCTATTTTAATAACTGCAGTCACCTGTCACTTATCTCAATTGAATGTTATCTAGTACCAATAGGTCAGATAATTATCCTGATCATTAACCTTTAAGAGTACAGAGGCTATGGTAATCAATGCCACCCTTGGAGTGTGCCACATCATCTAATGAGTCTGTGTCAGAAAATGAACTCTCTGGCCTTCCAGTAGTGCAGTTTTTCATCATTAACTTTCTTTTTCATTTGGTTTCTTAAAAGAAGATGAGAAAAAGTGGCACCTGGCATGAGTCAGCTTATTAAGCAGAATGTGTAACGTAAAATTGACTGCTGACAAAGGAATAAAGGAAGCAATAATATCCAAAAAAGCTGTATGAATCACAGTACAATTTGAAAGCATCTGGAAGTTTTAATAGTCAAAAAAGTGGCATAAAGTAGTGATCAGTTAAATAAAAGATCAAATCTACTGCATCTAAATAGTTTATAATACCTGTTTGTGATCAGATGAAGGACACTAACATAAACAGACTACTGAGCAGGGATTTAACACCTTTGATGAAATCACTACACCAAATTTTTAAATATAACTTTTGTTTGAATTTCATGTTAATCATAACAGGATAATATTCTTCTCCCCTTGAGGAATATGTAACATAAGAATGAATGTGTATAACGATGAAGGGTATATAACTTATGAAGGTGAGCATATGAATCTCACCTGCTAGAATTAAGCATGTAGTCTCAGGTGATTAATAAACAAAGGAGTGGGAGAGAAAGACATCTCCAGGACACCATTTCCCCTCTGTATTTTACAGTCAAGTGAATAAGTCTTTGGAAATGCCATCTTCTTTGAAGGGTCTCTTGATTTCACTCAACTTTTTTAGTGTCAATGCCTAGCTTTCAGAGGACTAAAGTCAGGGAGATGAATCCTGGTTATACATGACATGATAGTTACTGACACCAAACTGAAAACTGAGAAGGTGACATTTTTCAACAGTTTTTGTAGTGTTAGAGTCCTAAAACTTTTTCCTTTGACAATGTGGACTGATATCATTCATTAGTAGGCAGTTACAGGACAGTATCAGAACATTGTGACCCTGAAAAATTTTTATGTGGCATGGGCTACTGTGATGTTCTTCTTGCTTCCTTCCCAAAAGCCATATTATACATCAGTGTTGACATGGCATCCAAGAGAGTATGGGAAGGTTTATCTACATTCTGAAGCCATGCTATGATCATGGCATCATCTTCAAAACTGATGTAATTTTATGTATGCAGAAACATCTCTTATCAGAGGATTCCCCTATGTTGAGGACTGGAAGATCAAGAATGCTGGTTTCCCTCACGTGAGGAATAAGTGTAACAAATCCTTTTCTTTAGAAAATTTATAGTGTGAAGCTAAAGGAGCTGTCATTAATCTGAATTCCAGTAACCAAAATGTACTTGGAGGCAGGAGTTATAATATATTGGTAGTATTGCTGCTGAACAACAAAAAGTTGTATGAATTTGCAGGGTCTGGTACAATGTTGAAAGGAATGTGATTGACAACAGGAGAAACTCACCTTCATCTCTGTCTAGACCCTCCAACTTCTCTCACACCCTGATGCTGTACCACAAAATTACAAATTCCAACAACATTCTAACAGCATCCTTTAATTTAAATAAGGAAGCTACCACCTGGTGAGAGGATATTTCTAAAACTCATAATCATTTGTAGACATGATAGACGAATAGAAGTTAAGTATTTTCATAATGCCTTCTGTTCAGTCTTATTCTGATCACATGACTCGTGGCCCTTAATCTTGATTCATGACTCCTGATTTGTGATTCTTGATTTCTGATGTGTGAGCAGATCCATGACTTGGAGGACTTGAAAGAGATCTATCTTCTGATGATAGGAATTTTCAAGATTTTGCTCGATAAGTATAAAAGTCATTATATGTTTTAGAGATATCATTACTGCATATGTAAAATACCTGCATACAGAGAGACAAGACAAAAATGTGTCAATTTCTGTTAAGCATATAAGTATACAAACTCGTAGCTACTATTTTGCAAAGCTAAATTATTTACAACTGAAATGTTTATTGTGTGAAAATAGTTAAATTACCAAAAGTGATTAGCTACTAGAAATGTAAATCATAAAGACAGCCAATAAATTAGAAAAGCCTCTGATGGAAACCTATGCATAAGTCTTTCTTTAAAGTGTATCATATATTAACAGACAGAGCAAATAAAACCAAGCTGTGAAATACATGTTTTTTAGACAAGGAAAAAACAAACAAACAAACAAAAAATATGGACGTTGGCAAAACTCCAAACACAGCTATTACAGAACTATATTTAAATATATTTCAGGAGGTTAAAATGATAAATAGTAGTGTAAAGTTTATGAAAAGATGTGTAAAAATTGTCACCACAGAAACCTGTTTATGAAAATCAGGATATCTCATGGAACTTTGACATAAATCTGTGTAATGCCTGTTAAGTGTATGCATATCTTTCACAGAGGTACACTGAAAACTTCATTAGAATGGGAAAGAAAAGGAAATTAAGTTAAAAGAAGAAGATTTGCAAGAAATAATCTGGACTGTAAAATAAATCTGTTACATAACGTAAGACAGACAAATACTCTGACAATCTCTCCATTAGTATAATAACAGAATTGGAAACTAAAAAAAAAGAAGCTAATTTCCTGATCAGTTTAAAACAAAATATTAACTACTTAAAGAATCCTTTTACCATCCTTAGATGTGTACTAAGGAAACAGGAAATTTTTATTTTTTATTTATTAGCCCATGTTTGTCAGACTTGAAACATTTTGATGAATCCAGTGGCGTATTTTTAGCAGTGACTTCAGCTAAAAAGACATTTAAACTGTTAAGACACAAAGCCGAATGCCAGTTTTGTAGTTACCTTTTTTTTTCAAAATATGCTTGGTTTTTTTCTGGAATAAACTCCATTTTGTTTATAGTTCCTTGACTCTCTCCCTTCAGACAAAGGCTGAAATGACATGCATCTTCCAAGAACGGCTGTCAGAGGCTGTAAGTTTTCTATACAAACTCTCTGCCTCTTTCTATACAAACATTTAACTGTATTAAAAGTAAGGTGAAACCAAACAGAAAAAAACCTGCAAGCAAATGTTCTCCTTCCTGCAGCTTAATGGGAAATTCTGGGGGAATGTGATTTTTCCTAGAAGGCAAAATGTGGAATTGTCAATAACCACAGGGGTGTGATATTCCTTTTCCACTCATCACAAAAAATATTAACTTCTTTCAAGCTGAATTTCCTTTTGGAAATACTTTCTTTTGAAAACATTTGTGTTTTTACTTTCTAATGCTAATAGGAAAAATGATAAAAAATATTAAAAACTAGATAAACTAATTTTATGTTCACTTCCATTTATTCTTTGCTATACCATTTGATTAAGTAATAAATAAATCACAGTTTTGATTTCAGACAGGTATCACATTAATGTCTCAAGACTTCTGCTTTCTACATATTGATTAGACATTCATGCACCATGTTTAATTGTCTCAAAACCATTTTTAAAGTTTCAACCTTCTTTCCAACTTCACTCTAATTAATATTTATCATATTTACATAGCACCTACAATCTAATTCACAGTCTAGAAAACGTATTTGTGTCTTATCCCTGACAAAGGCCATATTTTCAGACTTTCTCATCAGCTTCTTGAACCAAAACAAACCAATATATGCAGTTTTGCAGCAATGGGTGAGGCTTTCATGCTTATTTACCTGCTTGAAAGTCTAGGGATTTGCATTAATTACCCCCCAGCTTTGATAAAACAGCCTTTTCCTGAATCTATGCATCCATAATGCTCTTCATCTCAATGTTATGGTCTTTGAAGTTTCCATGCTTCCAAAGACTTTCATGTGTCACAAATGGAAATGAGCCTGTACTGATGGGGCCAGGTTGCAGTGGCATAACTCCAGCGGTGGAGAATTTACTCTTGATATTTGAAATATTAACAACAATTACCTGTCACATTGATTTAATCACAGTATATCACATCTAATAAACTACAGGTGAAGCATGAATAGTGAAAAGGGTTTTCATAAGTGTAAAATCAAGAAGTCTTGTATGAATTCTATTATTTTCTTTGCTTGGTCTGAAATAAGAATACAAAAATCCATTAAAAAAAAGACAGCTATTTTTCCTGTCAGAGCAAAACAGGTTTTTGCAGGTACTTCAGTTATTACTACAGCTTATAACTGTTTGAGGGTGTCATTCATGAATGACTGTTAGACAAGAAGTTACTTAAAACATATAACAAAGTTAATGAATAATGCAAAACAGAAATGCCACAGTTTAAAAAGCCTTGTGAAGCTAGGATCCTGCTGCCCAACTCAATCTAGCTGGTGCTCAATGAGTTCTAAAGGCACTCTTAAGAGACTCAGATATGAAATCTCTGAATATGTTAAGGATTATATTAATAGAATCATCAAACACTCACTTATGAATCCCTGAGTCTCAGATATGAATTTCTTAATCGATATGAATGTCATATGTGAATCTATAGACCTCTGAATTAATACATTAAACCAACCTATGGTTCAAATCACCATTGATACCAAAAGAAAGGGAAGGTGACTTTTATGACACGTTACTAAAAAGAACATTGGAACTTTGGTGGAGATTTGTAGACTGCTGTCATGTGTTGGTGCAAACAGTGACAACAAATAGTATGCACGTGAATAAACCTGATATGTGGAAGAAGAGCACACATGTGGCTCACAGTTTCATTAGTCTTTAAAGAATCAATGTGACTTTGGATAAAGGAGCTTTCAAAAATCTTTTTGATTTTTGCTCCTAAATTGTTCCTAAACTAGCAATTGCTCCTAAATTGCTCCTAAAAAGACAAAATTCTAATGAGCCATTGTGGTTCAACCCCAGCCAGCAGCTCAGCCCCACATAGCCACTATCTCACCCTCCTCCCTCCCCCAGTGGGATGGGGGAGAGAATTTCATTCGTCCTCATGTTTATATAGAACTTTTTATGTTCAAGTTTGTGCCCGTAAGAACTATAAATAGATTTTTGAAAAGACTAGTCAAATTCAAACAAGTCACTTTTATTTGTTTAAAAATGGTTTTAGCTACAATCTCGATTTGAAAAAATATTTTAACATTGATTGTTGTAACTGGAAGACTGTATCAGCCAAAAAACTTGTGATTACATCAGTCATCGAATAGGTCTGTGATCTATAACTCTGTATTTGCCTTGTTTCTTGATATCTTTTTCTTCAGTTTCTCTTTCAGATTGCAATTAAGAAACAATCAACTCAGTCAAATGCACCTTTTTTTGTGAGCCAGTAGAGCAGTTATGGTTTTTAGAGAAGGGAATAATGGAACAAAAATGGTGAGAAAGTTAACATTTTGTAACTACATCATAAACTGATGGTTTTACACTGAAAAAAAACCAATAATGAACTTATTTATGGCTGAAACAGAGGTAGAACATGTAAATAAGACTCAAAAGGGGACTTGAAAGCTACTGACTATGCTTGCATTACTCTGTTGGCTTTTCTCAGAGCCAACTACACGAGACAAGGAAAAGAATGTGAAAATCACCATTCATCCTGACATCATTCTGAAAGACTATCTTAGCATTATAAATTAGCAATTGCCCACCTAATGTATCATATTCAGGTTTGTGATATTGTCTACCAGGTAATTATTTTATATTAATATTTGGTTGTTTAATATAAAGCTACAGATAAAATTGGGCATTAAGTTTAGAGTCTAGACCCAAATCAACATGAGAGAGAAAATAAGGAATGACACAGTATTCTCTCAGCAAGAGAAAGGGACAAATATCAGTGGTACATCAGCACAAGTGTAAGAGGAAAATTATTTTATGTAAGATGTCTAATCTTTCATTAATAAAAATACATTGTTAGTAAAAATTAAAAGTTGATACTGCAGAGATTGTATGTAGCAGTATGAAAGCGTAAATTTTTTTTTCAGTCTAACGACTTTTTCTGTTTTCTTTCCTTGATTACTTTTTCAAGAACTTAGGTAACATGTTACTCTATGTTTGACCTAAGTATGAGTCAAAATAAATACATAAATTTACATAAATTTAACAGTTTTTCAGAATGTTTTGGTAATCTATAGATAAAAATGAAGACTTGACAATGAAGATGCTATCAGACATGTTGTCATTGCTTTTGGTGGGTGGTTCAACTATGCCTAACAGAGAGGTATTACTGCGTTGCCTGAAGAGAAAGTCAGAGGATAAATCATGTCTCAAAAACTTCTAGGTCAAAAATTAGTATACTGTGCAAAATGTAAATCACATGCCAGCACATGCCACACTGAGCTGAGAATGGCATGAGGAAACTAGAAGCAGCTTATTTTACTTTTAGCTTTTGTGTTGGCATGTGGGAAAATCATACCTGACCCTTAAATATGGCTCTGCATTTGAATCATCAAATCAATTATTCCTTTCAGTGTCATTCAGCATTACCTTTGAAAATCAGCTGAGATGAATTTTTAACACTATAGCCATCTAACCTATTTTGTTCTTTATGTGAATGCAACATAGATAATTGATGGTATGGATGCTGGCAGTGAGGAACTATAGACATTCAGGGACAATGCTCAGCTAATAATAGTTGTTATGATAATCCCAAGGATACATCTATGAAGAGAATTGTATTTTGCTGAAATAGTGCCATTGAAATATTCAAGACTAGAATTACAAGTAGGACTGAGGTTACTAACTACATTTTTAGCTTAAAGTCTAGATATTCTAAGTATTTGTAGCCTGGGTTTAAATTTCTTCTAATAAAGTCTTAATGCTTTTTGAAGGAGTGACTGTATTAGGGGACAAGGGAAGAGGTACAGATGCCATCTACTTGGTTTTCTGTTAGGCCTTTGACACAGTTCCCCACAACATCCTTCTCTCCAAACTGATGACATAGGGATTCGATGGGTGGACTGTGATAGATGAGGAATTGGTTGGATGGCTGCATCCAGAGGGTAGTGCTCAATGGCTTAATATCCAGATGGAGACTGATGACAAGTATTGTCCCTCAGGGGTCCATAATGGGACCGTACTCTTTAGTTCTTGGACTAGATGACCTTTAAAGGTGCCTTCCAACCCAAACTATCCTATAATTCTATAATAGTCAGGAAACTGTCACAGAGAGACTTAGTAAAGGAAAATTCCTTCTCCACTTTGTCAGACGAAATCATTCAGGCTTTGGGAAGTGACAAAGTCTCACAAGAAACTTTTCTACATGTTAAAGCAATTATTAGAATCTCATTTAAAGACAAGTGTAATGAGCAGCTTCCGGAGAAAGAACTCATTACTTTGAAACTATAAAAGCACTTTCCAGTCCAACATTTAGGCAGATTTTTTTTTTTTTAAAGTAGCTTAAATGAGTTCTTTGAAACTTAAAAGCCCCTGTTGTGAATTCTACTTGCTGGAGTGATTACCTTGGCTCAAAAATGCTTATTTTAAGCCTATATTGCCCATCTTTTGAAAAACAAAGATTATCATGAGCTCATGTTACACAGGAAAGGAAAATCATTTCGTTTATAATTACACCTCTACATTTAAATTGTCAATTGTTACCCAAAGAATTTATTGTCTGAAAATATATTTTTTGACTATGTAAATAGGACATTTTAAGTCAAAAAGATATTTGCATTCCTGTTGCGGACTCTTCCTACTAATCATAGAATCATAGAATCATAGAGTCATAGAATCATAGAATTGTCCAGATTGGACGACCTTTAAGATCATCTATTCCAACCATCCACCTAACTCTGATAAAAAAACTATCACTAAACCATGTCACTAAGCACTATGTCAAGCCGTCTTTTGAATACCTCCAGGGATGTTGCCTCAACCACCACTCTGGGTAGCTCATTCCAATGCTTAATAACCCTTTTGGTGTAAAACTTTTTCCTTATATCCAATCTGAACCTTCTCTGGGGGAACTTGAGGCCACTTCCTCTTGTCCTATCCCCTGTGACCTGGGAGAAGAGGCCGACACCCACCTCTCTACAACCTCCTTTCAGGTTGCAGAAGGCAATAAGGTCCACCCTCAGCCTCATCTTCTCAAGGTTGAACAACCCAAGTTCCCTCAGTCTTTCCTCATAAGATTTACTCTCCAGATTCCTCACCAGCTTTGTTGCCCTTCTCTGGACCCGCTCCAGCACCTCAACGTCTTTTTTGTAGTAAGGGGCACAAAATTGGATACAGTACTCAAGGTGGGGCCTCAACAGTGCAGAGTACAGGAGGACGATCACCTCCTGAGTTCTACTCACCACACTGTTTGGGATATAGGCCAAGATACCATTAGCCTTCTTGGCCACCTGGTCACTCTGCTGTCTCATGTTCAGCTGACAGTTGGCCAACACCCCCAGATCCTTTTCTACCAGTCAGCTCTCCAGCCATTCTTCTCCGAGTCTATAGTGTTGCATGGGGTTGTTGTGATCCCAGTGCAGAACCTTGCACTTGGCCTTGTTGAACCTCATCCTGTTCATCTCTGCCTACCCGAAGAATCAGTAATCGGTAGCAGTCTGAGGGCAATACCAGGATAGTAAGCTTTAACCCTGTCCCTAGGGAGCAGCATACTTTCTGAAGAAATGGGTTGAGTCTGCATATTGGGACTTCTGTTTATGTCAGGAGAGAGTCTCCTATGATAATGACCTGTCTTTTTTTCTTTATGGAAGAAGATTTGATACAGGGCATAGGTCAACTTCACCTCAGTGAAACCTCCAAGTTAGATGAACCATCTTCCTCATTATTGTTCAGTTCCACTTGCACAGCCTCATAGCTAGTATGCAAGGGCACCTGGGAAGGTGGAGTAATTGCAGAGGAAACATACCCACTGTGGCAGGCAGAAACTTGTTGCCATTGTCCCTTATCCCTTGAGTTACTGTTTTCAGCCAGGTGGAGAGGTGATAGATAGTATCATGCATCCTGTCTGCCTGTTGGGCCTGTCCCATGGAAGGTAGGGTGCGAAGGTATTAGGTGTTTCTTGGTATTCTTGTAGTGCAGGAAATAATACAAGGACAGAGCAACAGATTGGAATGTTCCTTTAAAGGTCATCTAGTCCAAAACCATGCTGAAAGCAGGGTCAACCTAAAAGAGACACCTTAGAACCTTGTTAAGTTGGGTTTGGAGAGTACCCAGTGATATAGACTGTGGGACAAGATTCCCAGAGACTGGAAAAAGACAATGCCATGAGAACAGCAGTAAAGACTATTTGGAGAGCTATAGACTCATCAGCCTAAATGAGATCTCTGGAAAAGTTATAGATAAATTCCATCTGGAAGTCATGTCCAGGTACATGAAGAACAAGATTGTAGTTGGGAACATAGATCAAGGAATTAACAAGAATAAATCATGTCATACTAACTTTTTTTGTCTTTTATGATGAGATTTTTCAGATTCCCTCTGAAGGGGAGAAAAGTGTATGTTGTATACATTGACTTTAACAGAGTCCTTGACATGCTGCCTTTTTTTCAGTCATTGGGGAGGTCCTCTGATTGCCATGACCTGTCAAAGGTGCAAGGAGTAGACACACAACTCCTTCCTCGACCCACCTTCAGAGACATCTTAGGTGATCCCATGGGCTTGCACATATTCAATATATAAATACGATATAAAAGTACACCTTCAAGTATTTATTCATATATATATATTGTAATATTGTTCACATACTGTCTTTTACATTGCTATGATAATTAGTAAATGTGAATTATTTGGAAAGAACGTAAGTTTGGCTTAGAAAAGCCAGTTCTACTAGACAGGGTTGAACTGGAAAGAGAGAGAAGAAAAACAGTGTGTGTGTAAGAATAGCTTTATGATCAATTCTAGATTTTCCTAAAGGAAACACTGAGAGTAAACCCATGCCTATTCCTCTGCTTGTTCACATGTCTACAGAGGTGAGTTAAGAGAGGGCAATGTCAATTTATTTATCAGGAAGCAACGTTTTTCCTGTTGCTACCTCTGTGTGGTGTCAAGCAGTTATTGCTCATCTGAAACCTCTTTGAATGTTATTAGATAGGTTTTGGCAGCTATTAGCAGAAGAACAGCAACTTCTTAGAAACATATCAATTTAATATTTTCTCAAAACAAAGCTCTAAGAGGTTAGATTAAATAAAAAAATACATTATAATAACATAAAAAACCATAAAATTAAAGTAAAAAATATTTTAATACATTTAAAATATGCTATTTATAACATGCAAAATATTCTACATGCAGGAATTGCATAATTTTATTTTGTTTTAAATCTATGACTAATTACTGGAAAGTTAAATACGGGAGAGAGCTAAGCAAGAAGTCTGTGTTTATATTTCTACTTTCTTGTTATTTGGATGAACTTAGTAATGATGTTTAAAAGACCGGACTAATAGGAATTTTGGAGACAGCATTTTGGAATTAAAATGTTGCTAGGCTATTAAATGTTTGCAAAATGGCTTAGACTGTCAGTAGAGATGTAGATGTAGTCAAACAAAGACAAGTTACTATCCTCTTCTGTATAGAAGTACCAAGAATAAGACATACCAGGCAACGCCCACATGTCAAATTGCCAGTTTGCTGAACACAGTAGAACAAAGACATCAAGATTCAAAACAAGCTGCTTTCAAAGCATCAAGTTGCTGGTAAATTTCTTGCCTATTGCTCTTGTTATGTGTCAACAACACTTTGATATAGACATCAGAGCATAGCCTCAAGGCTAATTTCTTCCCCCTTGGACTAAACCTTAGGGGGTTGCCAGCCTGTAGCCTAATTCATACAGTAACCTCCCTCCTATATAGAAAACTACTAATATGGAAAATACAGACATCTGAAGCTTGAAATGCACTACAGCACAAGAATGACAGGTACCCCATGGAGCCTACTGTGCCCAATGAGACTTTCAGTGTACCTGAAGGAAAATGACATTGTTAGTAGAAATTCAGAAGTCTTCTTGCAATAGCATCAAGCACATGTGGTATATCCCCACATCTCTCTGTCTTAAGTACCAAACACTATCAATTAGATGATAGTATAGAAAATGTTTTCTTTTCCACATCTTGAACTTAAGTTTGATAAATTTAGAGTCTTACACATTTTCTTCTGGAGAAACTATAGTTTTGTTTTCCTTGTGGATAAAAATGTTGATAACAAAGAGAAGGAAGCTGCAGATAGATAAATACAAAGTGAAACTTCCTTTTTTATTTGTTGAAGTTATTATTCGGACCTTAATATAGCGATAAACCTTCTGAATTATTTCCTTCCTAATGTATTTTTTTCCCCAACTGTCAGGCTGACCTTTGATTGATGGAGATTTTCCTAGCAATTTTAGATTACTAGAGACCTGAATGTAGATTTTAGAGAAGTGAGTTAAATTGTGACAGTTTTCCTGTACTTCTTCAATTTGAATCAATGATAAAATCATTTGTCACTTTTTTTTTTGTTAAAGAATTTATTAGTCTGACATTTTACAATTGAAGGTTCACAAAATAGAACATGTTTTGTCTTCTGCTTTAAAATATAGCAGATCGTTAATATTGACCATATATTCAAGGACTTACAACTACTTCATTAATTGACTCAGCATTGATACTTACTATTTTACTGTGTGGGTTAGATTGGGGAGTAGGTTTGGAGAACTAAAGCACATAGAAACACCCTACAAAAATAGAAAGTGATATTTTATTTTCTTTGTTTCAAGCTGTTAATTTGGCTTATTAATGGAGTGGGTGAGAGAATTAAAGGGGAATGTCTGTGTTTTCTTTATCACTGACCAATAATTATCTATGAGGTAGGACCTCACCTGCCAGAAATAGAATTAATAGAGTAATTTAAAGAATCAGGCAGCTTAAAGGGCTACATGGGAAATACAGGGCATAACATAAAATAGCACCTCAGAGTATCATCGGCCTAAACAGGTAGAGTTGTATTCATTGTGGTGAAACTCCAGTAAGTGCTTAAATTCTGTGATGACTTGAAACTTCAGTAAGTTACTGCAAATGGTACATCAGAGGTGAAATAAAATGAGAAAATGAAATAAAAAGCAGTACAGGTTATTACATTAAGAAAAACAGCATGTATTTATTTGTTGTTAGTAGCTTCCTTGGCACTGTATAGAATGTGTTGTGTATATACCAATCTACATTGCAGATTTTCAAGGGCAGTTCTGCATTCAGTCACGTCACCATAGCTTGGAAAGCAAACTGGAAACATTTTCTATTCAACAAATTAATTCCCAAAGAAAATTGTTTCCCCACCATTACAAGGAGTCACAAGGAGCTTGTTATAAATGTTCTGTAAGCAACAATGGCAAGCAAATAAAATATCATATATTTAACTCATTCTGTTCTGCCTATTGTATATGCCAAAAAATAGACTGAGATAGAAAAAAAACCCCTCTGATTTATCAAGACCTTAACAAAGCCTATTCTTTTTTTTTTTTTTTTTTTTTTTTTCTTTTTATTGTATCTGAAAACACAGAATCAACAATTGTAACTGTATGGGGCTTGACTTTGCTAACTTTTTTTTGTTGACTTTGTTAATTGGAAAGATTGTTATTTATACCATTAAATAATTAATAATTTTTTTAATAGTTTTACTAGAAGAAAGTACAATTTCAACTGTTTGCAAAAATATGGGAAAAATGATTTTTTAGATAATCAAATCACAGAGGCATACCAGCATTCTCATCTCAATGTGATTCTTTTACTCTGGGCTAACTTTCATAAAAGATATTACTCAGAAAAAGATGATAGAAAATTAATTAAAACAACATAAAAGACACATATCAAACAGTAGCACTTTGGTGATGGATGTAGAGCTATTGTCAACTTACACATAAAGAACCAAAAGTTTCTTTGTTTGTTGATTGTGCTAATTCATGCTTAAATTTACCTTGTAGCTATACATGTTTGCCCAGAGAAGTTGTAGATGCCCCAGCCCTGGAAGTGTCCAAGACCAGGTTGGATGGGGCTTTGAGCAACCTGGTCTAGTTAGAGATGTCCCTGCCAATGGCAGGGGGGTTGGAACTCAATGATCTTTAAGGTCCCTTCCAACTGTAACCATTCTATGATTGCATGACGCAGGCAATGTTTCCCATATGCAGATGTATACAATGTATAAACTTTTGGACAGATGCGTGGTACTAAATTTTCCTCCCATAAGAACATGTGAAATAGTAGTTGTGCAACTAAACTAGTAGTTTTGTGAAAACAGTAGTAGAAATTAATCTATCCAGAGATTATTTGATTTACATGATGATAGAGTATATGGAAAGCAATTCTAAAAAGTCTGCATAGAGTATTAAGAATGCACACCCATGTGTATTTCATCTAGTCTCCAGCTGCATTTCTAAAGGACTATTGGTATCCCACATATTGTCCCATGGCTTACCTGGCAACCTCTTACAGATGTTTCTTAGAACATTTAAAATAGTTCTTAAAATCAATGTTTGGGTATCTGGAACATTTTTAAAATGCCATGCATCAGTGGAGGTTAGCACAGGCATTGTGTGGGTCTTGAAAGAAGATGAGAAATCTAGGGTTCTAGAACTCAACAGACTGTTTGTGAGGTTTGGAGGCAGAAAATGGCAATATGGATGAAAAGCATTAGAGGAAATGTAGATTGCCGAAGGTGGGTATCAAGGCAGACCTGTCTGGTTGTTAGTAGATGTTCTGTGGCTGTGAACACTGTTGACCACTAAGAGATGGACTGTAGAAGTACAAGGGTATGTATAGAAATGTTATTCTATTACCCCTTACCAAGATAGTAAAATATACTTGTGTCTTTGTTTGAGGTAAAACAGAATCAATTTTCTTTTCAGTATTTTCACTTTTCAGATGAGCCTTTTTAACTAACTGAACTCTCTGAAATTTATGGCATATTTTTATACAGTAGTCCACTTTCAGAGTGATATGACCTGATGTTTATAATTTATACCAAGAAAAGATGGGCAGAGAGGCTCTTGCTTATTTTTTTGCTATAACAACCAAAGTTAGGTAACTGAAAACAGAAAAGTGTGGAGGGGTCGCACCTGCAGGGAGGACCAGACAGGACAGGTGACCAACTGGACAGTCCATCCCATCTCTGTCATGTTCAGTATAAAAGCTGAGGGATCTAAGGGGTCAACCCTCTTTTTCAATGCTTGCTGTCCGAGGAGGACTGTTTGTTTGCCTTTGATCCTGATCCATACATTCCTGAATCCAGATCTGGAATCCAGTTCCCATCAGTCCCAGTCTAGTCTGGGACTTACCTAGTGCCTGCTGGTGATATGATCATCATCCTGGGAGCTTGATACGGTTTTGTATATAGTGTATATATTTATTTTGTTCTTATTATTTTATTAATATTTTCATTAAAGTAATTTTGTTTCATTTTAAACTCATAAGCTTCTGTACTCTCTCCCTGAAGAGGATCCCAGGGATCCTTCTCTCCCTGAAGAGAGATGCTCTCCCTTCTCTGAAGGGGAGAGATGTAAAAGCAAATATCTGCCTTTCATTTTAGTGGCCAGCCCAGACCAAACCACAACAATCCAACCTTCCAAAAAAGTTTAATTTAACAAATAGTGTATGTATAGGTCTTCCATTTGATTTTAGCATTGCTGCTTGGAATACTTAGCTTTGTAATGGTGCTGCCAGGTGACTTCTCAGAACCCAAGTTAGTGCCTTGTATTCCCATGCAATACACAGAAAGATGCTCACATCTGAGGGTTAGCATGAGGGTTTTTTTCACTGATGCAGGCAGTTAAAAGATTATTCTCATTCTTTCAGTACCAGGTCAGTAAAACAGCAGAATTCAAAGACTTACAGCAGCTATCTTCTGATGATGACTACTGGAATGAATGGAGACTCATAAATTACTGTTAAAGCCCAGAAAAATGAGTGAACTACTACATCACGTAGATAAAGGGGAAAGAAATATTAAAGAGTGTTAAACACCTTCCTTTGGGTGGCATGAGTGTTCTTGGATTCATAGTTCTATATGTAGTGTTGGTAAGTTATTTAATAACTTAATTTAAGAAGTGTATATGTGTAATTAAGCAGTACTGATATTTCCTTTGAAAAATTAATTACAATATAGGCCGCTGCTGCTTCTTTTAACATCTTTTAATTCATTTTTTTTCTGCTTGAAGAAATTTAACATTTTGTGAGCCCATAATGTCTTCTGATACAGTGAGTGATCTTGAAGGTTTTTCATAATGGAGCACATAGTTAAATATAAATTTTCTAATAGCAGGGTTGACTCTACAGAAATGCAAATGTCTGCATGAGAGAAGACCTGAACTACAACGTTCTGTCATATGCTCTTGCCATTTCAGACATACATTAGTTGAAATGGAACTTTCTGGACTATTTCTGAGGGGGGTTTTGTATGAGGCATGAGGGCACAAAAGCAAGCCCTGAGAAGAACTCCTAAGTTCCTATAGGAATTTAAAGAAGACATATGAAGCACCATTCTGTATTAACCTCTTCAATCCTATATTGCAGTTACAGGAAGATGAGTTTTAAGTGCCTACAAGCTGGAAGTGGATGCCAAGAGCAAGAACTAAATTAGTAATCTCTTTTCAAGAACCTTCGGGAATGTTTTGTACTCACGGTGTGTTCCTAACCTTTACTATATATAAACAAATCTAATGTGTCATGTTCACATAGTATGCTCTCAATTAAGAACATTTTCAAATATTTTTCCAACTTGGAGCAAAAACCTCTCTCTGTCTCACTTCCATGTCTAGAAGTAAGAATTGTAATATGGGTCCATTTAGTTCCTGTTAGACTTCAAACTCACGTTATATATTCTTTTAACTGATTATTCATTCAAGCCTATCTTTTATTTTGTAAGTATTTTTGTCCTTTTCTATTACATATTTGTCTCCTGTCTTACCAGAGCTCTGTCTTCCATTTAGAGGCTTTGTAACTTTAAAAATTTAAACTTAAATACCTGAAATATGTGATTTTATTGTTATTGGACTAAATTTTTACAATAAACTTTCTTTTTTTAAGCTTTACTTGATCTTAATTCTTTGTGAAGAGAAACTTTGTTGCGCTTGAGTGCCAGAAATCAAATGGATAATACTTACATTGACTCCAAACCAAGAAGTACAGTAGCTTTCAACTATGTCTTGCAGTTTTCATCACCATTATGTGATTCAGACATAAGAGTTTGGGGAAGTGAACATAGTTTTAATGTAGTGAAATTGACAAAAATGCTGTGGGGTGAAATGAAATTTTACTTCCATTCTGCAAATGGCAAATGAAAAAAGTCATCTTCCCAGACTTGCTATGAGTATAAAACACTGCTGAGTTTGGCAGAGTTTGTAAGATTTTATGAACTTCAGGCCTTCTCTTTTGGGACTGAGCAATTTAAGACAGACTGTTGAAAACTTAGCAAATGATTAGCAAGAGTTTGTAATGGATTATGTTCACTTAAGATGGTTCACCCAGATGGAACTCATGAGTATGTAATTGTGAGAGAGAATAGAGACCATGTCAGTCATCTCTCACTTGAGAGTAACTCCCAGTTAGATTTTCCTGGGAAAAAAGCAAACAAAAAAAAAACCCCAAACAAAACAAAAATAGAAGAGGGAAAACAGAAAAAAAAAAAAAATAAAAGGACAAAACAACACAAGTGTGGTTACTTTGGGAGCCAAAGAAAACAAGCTATAGACTATATACATATATTGCACAATTTAAACATACATGTTACATGATACAAAGCGGGAAACAAGAGGCTCTTTAAGATTTCAAAATACACAAAAATAAAATAAACCCTACAATTAAAATATGTATAAGATTTATTTATTATTCTTTTCTTCTCAGATGACTCTTTTCCCTTGTGAAACTGAAGTATGATAAAAAGGAAACAAATATATCATCTTACATATTTTACTCCTGCATTGTAAGTTATGATTATTTGTAGGGATTTTGTGTGTCCCACACTGGAATTAGAGAGATTGATTCTGTTCTCACAATCATAAATGAGGATAGCATTTGGCCTCCCACCTCATCTGTCACACTGACACTTAAATAGTAACATTGTATGTCAAGCAGACCTGGAGTGAATTTTCCTACAGCCATAGGTTGTAAAGTAAGCAGCAAAACAGATCTGTACAAAGAACTGAAGAATCTCATGGTCAGAAAGGATGAACAATAGTCACTTGAACAGATTTTACAGACAATAAATGTTAGTGCTATTAGATACCAGCAAGACAGAAGAAGGCGAGGCGAGGTGAAGTGAGTCAAGGCAATAGTGTGGCCAGCAGAAGTAGGGAGGTGATTGTGCC
>BJBW01009407.1:73461-93984 GCA_004320125.1 Scolopax mira
GAGTAGGGTAGATGGTTGGACTTGATGATCCCAAGGGTCTCTTCCAACCTAGACAATTCTATGATTCTATGATTCTAAGGCGAGGCAATCGAGGCAAGGAGAGGCAAGGAAAAACAGAACTGCAGAAGAGGCAATCCTAAAATAACTTTAAGAGATTTGAGTACCAGGATATAAAATATTTTATGGTATCAATATCTTATAAGTACGGGACTAAAAATTGCAGGTCTCTCATATACCTTTATATCTGGAGTACTTATTTGAAATTCTCCCTTCTGTAATTTATTAAAACTCGCATTTTTACCAAGACACTATCAGCTATGAGAGTTACTTAAGCAAAACTCTAGTTGCAGCCAGTCTTGTACAAAGACACAAAGCTTGTTCAATAATGAAATCAGTTATTCTTACTTTTCAATGTATTTATTGATTAATTGATTGATTGACAGATTGATTGATTTTCCTCCAGAAGTGAAAGAAAAATTGTATGAAAAGTTATTCACACAATTATGAATTGAAAAATAAAACTCTTCCTTTCACTCTGCCATTTCAGTTCTCTCTCTCTGATATCATTAGATATAAGATAAAAAAGCCATGTTGCTCTTTTTTATTTTCATAGTTGTCTTCATCATACCTATCCTTCATTTTGTTTATTATTTCTACTCATCTTCAGAAGGCCACATGTTTTTGTTTGGCACAAACCAGTAGTATGGGAAATAGGATGTTGCAAATCACAGTCCTGTGAAGCGGTAGTATTCTTGATTCCCTGCTGTGTTCAAGGTCAGCAACAGATGTGGCCTGAAGCTCTGTTCCTTGAATCTTGACCTTCACTGAGTGATTCTCTAATGACTTGGGAGGGACATGATAATAAGATAAAATTCCTGCCTATCTTTATTAAAGGGCACCAGATTAAACTCTCTGCATGTTTGATGAGAAGTGAAGTGATTGTTTTCCCCACTTCAAATGCTTCAGCATGCCTTTTCATTAATGTTTTATCACTTACATACTGAATTTTAATGCTTTCAAGAGGTTTTAAGGAAAAGTGAAAAAAAAAAAAGCAAAACACTCTCCATACAAAACTATACATCTTCTTTTGATGGAAATTCTTTCAAATTAGTTTTATTTTCCTTATGTACTCTTCATGCACCCATTTGGAAAAGGTGACAGATTACCTGAGCAGAGTAAATAAAAATCAGCCTGAATTCACACAATATTTATAAGTAAAATCCAGTCACAAATTACTTCAAGTTTTCAATACAATAGGCCATGTAATGTAATCAAAGTGAATTAAATGCTTTTATTCTTTAAATTGTTCTGTAAACGCATTGAGTTACAGATGAGATTTTGAAGAAGACATGATAAAATATTTATTCTGTTGCAGCTGAAATGACAAACATCCTGCTGCTCATTTTATTTTAGTAAAAAGATTTACAAAAGCAATTTAGCTCCAGAACGCATTGCTGTAGGCATTCATCAGGCAGATCTCTTGCACAGCATATTATCACTAGAGCAAGAGGTGAGATGTTAAGTAAGAAGCAGAAAAATGCCAGTGGCCTTATCAAATCAGAGAAGAGAGTGCAATTGTTTTGAGAGTGAAATTTGGTAGCAACTCCTAATCATGGTGGACTCCTGATAGTGAAAATCAGTCACTCTTAGTCACTTTCAATTTTTATGCCTCCTCTTTTGTATTCCCTGCATTCTTTTCAACTTGTTTTTTAGTATCTTCTGTACTTTGGGTTATTAAAAACAAGAATAAGCTTTAAAAATTAATAGGAGATAGCTTCAGGATGGTTACCTGTAAAGCACACAAGGCAAAACAAATGCTCTAACATATTTCATTGCTATTACAACTATTATTTTTCCTGCAAACTCTGTAGGAGACCAAATTCCAAGAGACTGACTTGGCCTGTTGCTTTACTGCTCTATCCCCCAGGGAACCTAGATTGCTGTGTGTCACAAATTCTAGCTCTTATGTACCAACTGCTGCCTGAGTACATCATAAAGGAAAGCAAGCCACCTGAAGTATGGTGCAAACATGGTTTCCAGGTCTCTGAAGGACACTGATTGAGTGGTATGCATTCACTGCTTCTTGTGCTTTCTGGTCATGGCTGGAATTGGCACCATTTAATGGCTTGAATTTCTTCTGTTTCTTGTGACAGGTTTTATCACTGTTTGAACAAATGCCTGTCAGTCTTCACCTTCCAGTCTTCACAGTTCTTTTAACTCATTTGCTTCATTATAATGTATTGACATTAACAGAAATGTTATATTTCCTGCCAGTTAACTTTCATTACTACTTTTGGCAAAATTTTGGTTTTCTTATTAACCACTGATATTACTTCTCCCAGTCAACCTTGATCTACATGTTAGCTCACCCTATTTATGGTTGTTTTAAGACTGTGAAGGCTGGGGAGAGTTACCTCACTTGCAAATGTGCAAAAAACCACTTTCCAATTCAAAAAGATAATTCAAAAATATATAAGTTAAGGATTGCTAGACATGAGTGATAGAGTAGTAGGAACCAAATACAGTCCAAAAGAGAATCAGATAGGACAGAATGTATATTTTCTGTTCAAAATTCTGTCTATTTTTTCTGTGGTTTTTTTTTCCATGTTCACTAATAATTAAAGAAACAAAAATAAATTGTCCAAGTTTCTTACAATAATCTAATAATTTTGTGTTAACTTGTGCATTTCTTTCTCAAGGTATACCATGCTAAAAATACTCCTTTGTTTTTAAAAACACTTCACATAACAAAAAAGGGGAAGAGAAAAGGTAAAAGGAGTTGCAGAAATCTCAATCAGTTTTACTATGCATCACACATATTCACTTTTATAGTTCACCACAGTAGACAAATTTGTTCAAGTTCAAATTTGTATTAATTTGCTGTGTGTGTCATACACAGATATATTAATGTCACTGATCAATGAGAAACCAGCTAAAGGTTGTGAAACATAATGCTTTTACTCTGCAGTATTGAACCAATGCTGCCTGGAGAAAAGAGATGAATGATTTCTACATCAAGCTTAAATAAAGAAATGTGAAGCTCCTTCAGGTTGTCTGTGACTGCAGCTTTATCACCTTCACAAAGTCATCATAAACACGTGCTCTCACTCTCTGACCTTTAATGGCTAAAATAAGAATGAAAGTACAGCAAGTATTCTTGACCTGGGATTTCACCTAGCTTGAAAAATACTGTGTGCTAAGGGCACTAAAAGTGTCATATAATACAATAAAGCTATTTTGTAATTGGCAATTTGTAAGGAATTACATTGAGATGGCAATAATTCTAAAATTCCTGTTTTCCAGGAACACTACTGTAAATTTGCTACAACACTTTCTCTTTACAACTATACTGATGTGGTAAACTTTACTTCAAATCCTGCAGTCAAACTATACTTTATGATGCTGGAAATTATTTGATTAATCTTCCAAATTTATAACAGACTATATTTTTCGTTATTTGATTATTGAATTTAGATGGTACCATTTCCTACCAGTCAATCCAAAATACTGAGAAGGTACCTTTACGTACCTGCTAGCCAGAGTGCTAGCAAAAGACATGAGAGAAATTGGGTATTTAATTAATGACTTTACTTTTTGTTTTAAATGTAGAGCATTAAAAAAAACTAAAATAAACAAACAATAAACAAAATACCCAAAGATCAAAGAAAATTCAGTGTCCATGGTTTTATTAATAACCAAAAGTATTTTATAAGAAAAAAATAATTTTATCTTTTTCATTTGTAGTTCAGATCAAGTATTGCAGCAGTAAGAAAATGCACCTTTTAAAAGGAACCTTTATTAATTGGTGTCATCAGTTTAAAAATAAAGAAGCATAGTATTTACAAATACAAATGTTATTATTACAAAGCCAAACTTACTACATTGTTTTCAAATTAGTTGAATATAACAATTCTGAAGTACATGAGAAATACTACCTGGTTGGGGTATCTATTTCAGTGTTCGTAAAATTGCCTGGTTTTTTCCAAAAGTTGGGTTAAAATAGTTGGGTTTTCTTCTTATTAGACTGAAATTAACTATGTAATAGTGTTATTCAGGCATTAATGTTGGAAATGGGTGGCATTGCATAATTGTGATTGCTATATCCTACTGCATAATTTATATTGTCTTTTGAAACTTAATAACGGGTAAGTCCTTGGGGAATCACTTTAATGTAACAGTTAACCTTCCCTTCATGATAAATTGACCTCTGTCTCTATGAAATATTTGTAATTTTCTATTCTGTCTCAAAATATTTGCGAGATACTTGTTTTATATATTCCAAGAAAAAAACACAACAAAAAATGCTAGGAAAAAAAATTGCATAAAACACTTTTAAACACCTCTGTTTTTTTTTTTTTCTTATCTGGCTGTTTCTTAAAACAAAACAAAGTATTAAATTAAATAGGGGCATTTGGGTCTCATTAATTCTCAGTGCAGTGATTTATAACATTGCTAATCAGACACCGAAGGCAAAAATCATGATGGACTTCATGGAATCATGGAATTGTCAGAGTTGGAAGGGACCTCTAGAGATCATCTAGTCCAACTCCCCTGCTAAAGCAGGAACACTTAGAGCACATCACTCTGGACTGCATCCAGATGGGTCTTGAAAACCTCTAGAGAAGGGGACTCCACGACCTCCCTGGGCAGCCTGTTCCAGTGCTCTGTCACCCTCACCGTAAAGAAGTTTTTCCTCATATTTGAATGGAATTTCTATGTTCCAGATTGAGCCCATTGCCCCTTGTCCTCATTGAAAACCACTAAAAAAAGTCCAGCTCCAACATCCTTCTACCCACCTCATCTTTGTTGCCCTATGATGGACTCTCTCCAGTAGTTCCCTGTCTCTCTCGAACCGGGGGGCCCAGAACTGTATGCAGTGTTCCAGTTGTGGCCTCACCAGTGTAGAGTAGAGGGGGAGAATGACTTCCCTCGACCTACTGGCCACACTTCTTCCTGTGCAGCCCAGGATTCCATTGGTCCTCTTGGCAACAAGGGCACATTGCTGGCGCATGGAAAGTGTGCTATCTACCAGGACTCCCAGATCCTTCTCCTCAGTAATACTTCCCAGAAGATCCATCCCTAACATTTTCTTCCTCCCCAGGTGGAGGAGAAATGTTTGTCCCTATGTTTGGGACATGTATGTCTCCCTATGTTTGTCCTTGTTGAACCTCGTTAGGTTCTTCTCTGCCCAGCTCCCCAGCCTTCTCAGGTCATGCTGGATGGTGACACAGCCCTCTGGAGTGTCAGCCAGCCCTCCTAATTTGGTATCATCAGCAAACTTGCTGAGGATACACTCTGTCCCCTCGTCCAGGTCATTTATGAATATGTTGAACAGGACTTTTAGATTTCAGATTTCATAGAACTGCATACATTATTTAATTAAATTAACACATACAAGAACAGTGTAACAAAGATTTCATATACACATTTCTGTTGTCCTTCTCGGTGACATGAATTAGCTGTATCTATGACAGTATGTTTATGTAGACCAAATGCAAACTATGCAAGGTCATGGAGGTGAATAATTGCATGGTCAATAGGAAGAAAATAAAATCTCCAGCAATTTTATGAAATTTCTAATATTACTTAAGTAAATTTGATATACAGTAATTGACTACAGGTTCATGAACACAAGCTTTAAAATTCATTTGCATAAACATTCATAAGAAACATGGTATATAGCTTTGCAGTACACAAGGCTGTTCTCTTCGTATAGGCTCTTTTTGTTGACTTACCAATAGTGACGAGGCAGTTTTCAGCCACTGCTGAAACTTCCACATCGAGGTAAATAATGAATGGAGTAAATTCCAGAATCAGCAAATTTTTAGCACATTTTTTTCTACATGATTCATGTAGAAATCTACATAAATGTAGATTTCTTTATCCTTTTAATGTATTGAGATGATTTTTGGTTATCCAGTAAGTGGATAATATTGGTTAGCATTACTATAGGCATCTATTTGCTTTGCATAAGAAATAAGAATTTAATTTAAATACTAACTTAAGGGAAATCAAGTTCATAACCCTTCAAAAATTAAACTGCACTAGGCTGAAATTCAGCAAGCAATTTTAGAATACTTATGATATATTCATAGATGTCACAAAACCACTGAAAGATCCTCAGAAGCTTTCTGTTTTGATTCAGATTCTGAATTCTATATGATAACCCAAAGAAGTTTAAAAGTAGGCAGACACTTTTCTCTGTCTTTTTAGACAATCAAAAATGTACAGTTGTGATTCACAATCTAGGCTACAGATGCACAAACTGGAGCTGAATCCACATACCAATATTCCCAGCGTGCTGACAGAGACAGACCCCCAACACCACCTAGCACTCTGTGAAGTGCTTAACTCTGCTTAGTAGCTATTATAAGCAGTATGAAAAATTTGAAACTGAAAAGTAATTCACTAAGTTTCTCCTAATTGCAATATTAGTACTGAGAAATAAAAAGCCATTTCATTGCCTAGGCTCTGATGCTTGCTTCTGGTTTAGGTGGAATGTAAGTAATCTAGACAGGATCTTGCTTTGTTTTGCTAGAGAATTTTGAAGATGTGCAAATTACCACTCTAATACCTCCGATCTGTTTTTCTGTCCACATATCTCTGGGATTTTTTTTTTTGTTTTATCATTGATTTTGGAATCTTATGATTCCCCTGAAGAGAATTTATCATTTATTTCCTCACAAGGGAGGAGGAAACTCTCTTTTTGAGAGTTCAGCCCCAGCATTAATAGGTTACCCAAAACTATGAGATTGTGTATCTTTTTAAAACATAATTTCTACTTTGCGTCTTTCTGCTGAGAAATACAGGTTAGTACCTTATAGGCAAACAATTTAATTTGTCTTGTTACAGATATTTTCAGCATATGCAGTCTTTAAGGCAAAACCATTCATTTTTCCTACAGCTGTACTTTGATATAGAATGCTTTATATGACAAAAACTTATCAGTAAATGTGTACATGAACTCACAGTGTGGGTTAGAATTGCACACAGTTTACGAAAAGCAAGATTCCATGTGCTATGCATAGAATTTTTCCAAACTATTCCAGCCAAATAACTAGGAATGAACACAGAAAACAATTTACAGTAACAGTTTTATTGTTATTGCTCTGTGGGCTTTGCTGCTGCTATTGTTATTTATCTGTTAGTTTGTTAACATTGGTAGAGCAGCAGAAGTGATACACCTGACTTATAACTGAGTAGCAACACTGTACAAATACCACAAGGGAGGTTGGTTAAATATTTTCTTTTTGTTAGATTGATTTCCCAAAAGAGTCAAACTTGAGTGCAATACCCCCTGCCCATGTATATAGTGTTTAGAGAGAAATTTTCCACCTTACCCTGTTATCATTAGATATTGAACACATAAAAATATGTGATATGTTGATCAACAGGATATGGCAAAAGTTTTCATATAAAATGTTGTAGATGTAGTACACTGTCTGCCAAAGCACCATGTGTATAACTGATTCATCAGCTTTTTACTTTTTCTTTTTTTTTCTCTTCCAAGAAAAGCTAAACCTGCAAACAAGAAAAAGAGAGATGTTTGAGCTGACTTTCACGGTATGAAATCTAATGGTCCAGGTTAATAGCTTGAGCTATATTTGTGAAAGAAAATTGAAGCCACTCTTTCACTCGGTTTCGATACAGACTGCAAAAGGGAAGGTATTATAAACAGTGAACAATCCAGTCCCCCAATGCATTGCAATTCCAACTCCGAATTTCAATGTGACCTTAAATAAAGCCCACTATTCACTGGTTGTAGAAAACTGTAATGATGCTGGTAAGAAGACATCAAAGACAGTTAAGCCTGCTTTGGTAATAATGAAAGGGAAGTATTGATACAACTTTTCAAAAGCCACATACTTCAACAGACCTGGCTAAGAACTGACAGCAGCTGGAATTTAATCTGTTTCTCCTTTAGTGAAACAATACTTACAGGATGGGAAGTGTCAAGTGGAAGGGGAGAGCTCTCATTTTCTGAGAACTGCAAAACTGGCTTTGGCAACTCTTGCAATCCCTGTTCCCCCTTTGCGCAGCATCAATCATTTTATCTTATTGGAGGTGACACTGTTTCCCTGACACTAGAAGTTTGAACTCTTCTGCCTCTTAAAAATAGATCTGCCCTTACAATTTGTCATTCTTTTAATTTACTTTTCACTAAGTGAATCTGTCTAGTTGAATATAGAGCCCAAACTGCATTTGAAGTAAAATGGGCATGTGTGTCCATACACATGCCTATAAAGGTCCATCTGACCTAGCAGGTAAACAAGCAAGCTAGCAAAGAGCCACTACTAACAAACCTCTCCAAAGCACATTATATAAGAACTGCTGTAGCTCTGACTTGGAATGATAAGCTTTGCTTATGTTCAGGGTATTTTGCCTTTGAAACGGTAAGCTGAGCTCAAACTTACGCAGCATGGTTTAACCCCACTTTCCACTTTAACCTATATAAAACTGTGGCCATGGAAAGCATTTACTTCCCTCTTTATTTGAATCTAGATGCGTCTCCCTTGGTGTTTGATATGAGTGTTTATTCTGCACTGGTTTAAAATATATTAAGAGAGAGTTGGTACACAGCTCTTTATGTTTCCATTAGTGTTAATGATCGCAATTTGTATAAACCTCCATACACCCGCATGAAAAGTATTTCTGTATGTGCCTTCTGCAGAAAAGGAAAGAGACCCAAAATATTTTACAGATTTATCCTACCTAAAGGGAACTGTAGTTTTTAAAAAACCTTTCTATATTAAAGGAAAAACTCAAGAAACTCAGCTGAATAGTTTTCTACAAATTTCGTTACATTGTTTTCTTTAGATTTATAACTGTAAAGGGAAGTGTTCTACCCTTGAGCTCTAGACAGCTTTTCATATAGCTTAAAAAGCAAATTTTGTTTGTTCTTTGTTTATTGGTTTTATAAGACAGCAACCCTAAAGCAAAAGAAAGAAAATGATTGTACACATGTATTTGCCAGCATGTTCTCTTAACAACAGTCACTCATCTCTGTTTAGCATGAGCTGTAGTTCTATAACTAATAATTTGGGACTGTTTGTGTTTAATTTTTCAATTAATCATATTGTTTCTTTTTCCACATCTACCTAGATGTGTGGTATTTATGTTTTTATTTTGAAAGAGAGATTGCCTGCCTGTCTATCTATTAACATATTGTGTTTTATGGGACAATTTTTTACACTAATTATCTTAATGGTTAAGAGTGTTTCTTCACTCTTCCCTCCTTCCCCTTTCTTATAAAATCTTGTAATAAATTAAAAAAAAAAAAAAATCCTTGCACTAAGGAGAGTCCTGTTGCCCACAGAATCAAAGAAATAAAAAAAAATGATGTGAGAAAAAGGGGATGAAAAATCCTTTTTTTGGGCATAAATGGCAGGGGTTTAAGGGGCAGGACACTTCAGGACTGACCTGTGTGGAGGAGGCCAGCAAATTTCCTGTCCTGGTTCTAGGTAATCCCAGCCCAGTCTGACACAGATGTGAGCAGGCCATCGACTATCAAAAAAGAAAGAGCATCAGCCATTTCTTGAAAAGCAAGCAAGAAAGAAATAAGTCAGAATGTTTGATAACCTAATGCATGACTTATGCTTGTGTAGATAAGTATTTCCAGCTTGTTATATCAAACTCATACTTTTTTTTTTTTCTATTTACTAGATAACCACAGGAGACATATTTTAATATGATACCATATGCTTGGTAGAGCACATGATGGGAATATTTTCTTAATCTGGACAGAATTAGAGCTGTTGTTCATAGTAAATCACTAATGAAGTGACCTTGTCATGGACCGCTGAACAGATGAGTTAACTTCCAGGTTTACTTCAACTCTCTGTCCATAAGGTACTGTTACTCCCTTCCCAAAATTTTCTTTCAACATTTTTAATTTCTTCCCACTATTCTCATGTGGTTCTTTGTTCTCAGTTACTTTTCCTCTCCCTCATAAATTCTCTTTGATTGTCCTCACAGTACTAACTATGTATCTTTCGCTTTCCAATTTAAGTGTGAAACGCCTTGAGCAATATCACGGGGAGAAAAAATGTGGCTAATCTGATTTATGAAGGTTACATTATGGAAAAGTTATCTGTGTAAATGATATGTTTCATGCTCAGAAGAATTATTATACTGCATTCTGCAACATTGCGCAACAAGGATAATCTGCCCTGTGAAAAAATAAAACAATTTATTCATTTTAGGCATTAAGAATCAGTGAAAATCATAAAGAGGCAACTTTGCACAGTTATTAGACTTCTAGAATGAGGAAAATATCACCTAAGCATGATGCATTATTGTGTGAGAGAATTGTATCAGCGTTACATCATGCGCATCTGGTTCTTTTATGTGCATTGTTATAAAGATGGCCATGTAAGGACCAAACCAATAGAATGACATTATACTGAAAAACACCATGGACTGGAAAACTAAATGTTTTTTTGTGCCTGTGGATAGTTACATATAACCTATGGAAGTTTTGCTGTCTGCAAGTCAAATAATCCATTATGTCTCATTAGTGCCTTTTCTTTCTTATCTCTATGTTTTCAGCATTAGCACTGCCAAAAGGTACATGTACAAGAGGAGAGAGGAAAAAAATATTGAACTTCAAACACTCAAAAGATTATTTAAATTATGTTCATGAAAACATTTTAATTCACTTCCTATGACTGCAGAATATAACTAGTAAAACAGTTATAGTTAGAAATTTCAGTTCTTTACAAATGGGAATTCAGAGCAGAGGATTTCATATCAATTATGAGAGTATCTGATAGCCATAATAACTGTAGGATGTTTGTATAAGAACCTGGCCAGTATTTCACAGTGTAGATAATTCCTAGTATAATAGGATAAAAATGACTAATTGTATTGATTTAGAAATTTTTAATTTATGACAGAAACTAATAAAAATGACTGAAAATAAAACAAATTAGTTGTTATCATTGTAATAAACTGTTACAATACATTTATTTCAACAGCACATCACCATTCCTAGAAATAAATATCCTACATATTTATTTTTTGTTTTCACATGGAAAAGTACGAACCTAGCATTCACAGAGATTAATATAATTATTCATTCTTTCCTTCATTCTTGTCTTTCACACCTTTATCTTTTCCACAAAAGATCAATGTTAAGATAAATTTGTCTGTAACAGAATATTCCATTTATCATAGAAACATAGACCAGTTACAGTTGGAAGGGACCTTAAACATCACCTAGTTCCAACACCCCTGACATGGGCAGGGACACCTCCCACTAGTGCAGGTTGTTCAAAGCCCCATCCAGCCTGGTCTTGAACACTTCCAGGGAAAGGGGCATCCACAACTTCTCTGGGCAACCTGTTCCAGTGCCTCACCACCCTCACAGTAAAGAATTTATTCCTGATATCTAATCTAAATCTCCCCTCTTTCAGTTTAAAACTTACCTGTCCTATCGTTACACTCCCTGATAAAGAGTCCCTTCCCATCTCTCCTGTAGGTCGTCTTTAGGTACTGGAAGGCCATTATAAGGCCTCCCCAGAGTATTTTCTCCTCCAGGCCAAACAATCCCAAATACCAGTTCCCAATGCCCAACAATCCCAACTCTGCCTGTCTTCATAGGAGTGGTGCTCTAGCCATCTGTTCATCTTCGTGGCCCTCCACTGGACCCATTCCAACAAGTCCATGTCCTTCCTGTGGTGAGGACTCCAGAGCTGGACACAGTACTCCAGGTGAGGTCAAGAGTACTCACAAGAGTAGACTAGAGGAGCAATTATCAATTAATTTCAATTGCCAAGTTCAAATTGAGAAAGATATTATATTTAAACTCATGAGTATTTAATATTTATTTCACTAGTAAAGCATTTTTATATGAGTAAAAATACCTGAGTGATCTATAAACTCTATGTTATATATTTGTTTTCTATCGAAGCACAAGGACACTTTTTGTACATGAGTGGTTAAAAGATATTTTTAAAATTTAATGCATTTTGAACCTGTATAGCATTCATATAACTAAAGCACTAAGTGATATTTTATTCATTACACAACTTAGCAGGAACTATTGAAAATGTAGGTGGTTATTGAGTGCTTTACAGCAGGCAAGCTGTAGTCTTTCTGATCTGTTCTGCTTCTTAGTAGACTCACAGAATCATAGAATGACCTAGGTTGGAAGGGACCTTTCAGATAGTCAGGTCCAATTATCAACCTAACACCAACAAAAACAGTCACTAAATCATGCCACTAAGCATCACATCTACCCATCTTTTAAATACCTATTCCTGATCAAATGTTCAGGTTTACTGGGATAAAATGGAAACACTATTTGTTCAATCAGACTTCATCAGCCAAGTTCACATTTTGCTTTTATAGTTAACCCATGTAAAGATGCAAAAATCTTGTTCATCCTGCTCTCAAAGCTGGTCCAGACATTCCTGTTTGCTGATATTCTGGATAATCTTGTTAAGTTACTGGAAAATACAGTTGTCTATGACATTGCTTTAGAAGGTTTAAGAGGCTTAGAGTGTTTCCTTTCCTTGTCTTTCTCTATGAGTTTCTCATGACATACGAGTTTAAATTTTTGTTCAATTTTTATATATTACAGAAAAAAAAACAACTCTAAAAGTAGCTAAACAAGTGGAATATCCTCCATACCCCAAGTTTCTCAACAAGTCCATGTCTCATTTAATGAATAATCACAATTAAATCAAATTACTTTATTACATTTCTAAGAAAATTATATCCTTCTGAATGCATATGGAATGGGATGAAACTTTTTATTAACAAATGTCTTTTGCAGATAATTTTCACTTATATTTAATTATTATAGAAAACGTGCCAACTGGGCCATATTCTGGTAGGTAGGTAGGGGCAGAATAGGACAGAATCCATTTAAGTCCATTTCAATTAACATACTCTATGATCATGCTAAACTCAACAATGTAGCATGGGACATAAGCAAGAGGAAAGCATTATTAGAGATATTTCTCACATATCAAACTCCACTATAGCTGCAGGAACATCAAAAAAAGATGCTTGATTTTTTGTTGAATTCTTCCTTAGTACTGAACTAGGAGGTAAGACTGTACAGGCTAACCTAAAGTCAAGCCCATTGTAATCCCTGTTTGTAGATCCTTAAATGATATACAGTTACACCAGAACCCTGTCACCAAACTCATTTTCCCCAGGCCTGAGCTTTATCTTATCCTAATATTCTCTATACTGTGCCTTAGCCTCCACATATTCATTCAGGAGGTGAGAAGAGAGATGAGACACTATAGGGAAGTTCTGAATGTGATATGCTCCTGGACCAGAGAAGGTACAAGGGTGTGTAAGAAATGTTTATATGTGTAAAAATACATATGTACACATGCATACACATGTTAGCTGAAATCTATAACTTTAGAATGGAAAGGTACCTTGACTATAGATGCCAATGACATAAAGAGCATGTCTGTTCTTTCAAATTTACAAGTATACCTGAATTCATTTTCACTTTTGCTGTAAAACTGATGTACACTGAAGGTATGCTAAAAGGTACTCGTCTCTACCTTCTAGTTTAATATCTCATGTTTTTAATATTCTCCTTATCAAATAAAACTACGTTTTCTTCAGCTTTTATTTTTAAAATAGCATAAAATACAGATTGATACATATTGATATCACAAGCTTGTCACCTGTAGTTGTATGTCATTCAGTCAAAATAAATTGTGTGCATACCTAGATATTTTCTATATGAAGTTATTATTTAAAGGACAGAAACAAAGAAGTCTTTCAGAAGTGGCATAAAAGAAATAATCACACTTAACTAAAGCCTTTATCCAATATCATGAAGCTCCAATTACTTCTGTTTTGAATAAGTAGATAGGCCAAAAATTCCCAGATGTTGAAAGATGGAGAAGTGCTATTCAGGGTATGTATAATATATGTATAATATATCTGTTTCCTGATATGTATAAAATTATTACATGTTTTTCCAAATTCCTTTGTGGTATTATAAATAATTTTGTTATTTCTAGCTAAAGAAAAAAAGTGAAGGCCAATAATAATAAAGTGCTGAGCTTGTGAAATTAAAAGCTGGTAGGTAGTTCAGCTCCTCAGCCTGTTACAGTATTTGTCCTTAATAGTTTGTTAAACATCCTAGACCAATTTTATCAGATTTCTCAATTGATAGTGTTCTTAATTTCTCTTAGAAGTGCTGATAGATTGCACATCAGTTCACAGTTGTTGATGATTTGTGACAGCCTGTTGGTTTGGGCCTGTTACATTTTTGTCCCTTTTAGTCAAGTAGGAACTGGCAAAAGAAATTTCCATGAGGGGACTTAAAAAATTAGTAAAATGATTCAGTCTGTATATGTTTTGATGCTCGTATATCTATGCACTACAGCATAGATATATGCTTTTGATGGAATACATATCAAGTTGGAGAATGATGTTTATTTTTTAATACACATTTTTGCAAGTGTTTTGATTTTATTAAGAAATAAATAATTGGTCACATACTGTATACATACAAATTCCATGCAGGTTCTATAAACAGTAAAAGTTTTTTGCAGTCCATTTCTGCACAGGGAAGGTACTTATATTTTATACAAAACCAAAATTTGAAATGCACATATCCATTTTTTAAAGGCATGACTACCTATGAGGTTCTAGGATGCAGAATTGCTTGTGTTCATGTTCTTTGAGACTGAATAATTCTACACCTGACAGCTAATATTTGCCCTTCAGAAATTACTTTGAATTTCCTTTCCTTTTTTAAAAAAAAATCCATTGCCCATGACTTTGAGACCTTTTTGGGGTGATTTCTTTCCCATAAAAAATCATAAAAACCATGCAGAACAGATTTTTAACTGCCTATTTAAGCCAGCTGGAACATTAACAGTGAAGTCCTTAATGTGCATTATCTTTTTTAGCTTACATTTAATGACATCATCTTTAGCCAGAAAATTCAGCACATTTTCAAAATGTCTAGCTGCATAACCATATTTTCTTAGCAGTATTTTATAAGTTTCTCCTAAAAAGTTTTCATGTTCTTATTGGGAAACGAACAGATTTTTCTTACACTGCAGTGACACACCGCCTGTCATCCAATATCAAGGAAGTTACTTGAAGCTTCTACCTAAGACTGAGCATGATTTACAGTATTATTTATTCCATCTTCTCCAGACATATAAATTTGTGCATGAGTTTTGGCTTTGAAAGTATTTTATGTGTAAGATGTATGCTCACACCTTATCCCCAATCTTGAATTACACTGGAGTGAAACGTATCAGTGTATGTATCTCATCATTTGGTTAATCTCAAATAGTCAGTTCAGAACTGAATATTCTACTGCTGCCATTATTTCTACTACCTAAATCTTAAAAGTAACATAGTAATTTGCATTATTTTTTTCCACTGGATCAGATGCCAGATTGCTTCAGATAATTTCAGTAGCTAACTTTTCTATCTCTAGCACTGAAAAATAGCTGATAAAAGGAGCAAACAAAATCTTTTAGCTTTTCTAAGGGATTTCTTAAACTTCCACCTACCAGACAGATATGGGTTAGACACATGCAATAAATGGAGTAAAATCCTGACAGAACAGATGCATAAGCTTTTGCATGATGATAGCATCACTTGTGTGGCACATGACAACATTGAAATGAAACACATACCTATAAATAGACTAAAAAAGTGTTGTTTGGAACAACCATCTCTGGTTAGATATGACTTCTACTTGAATATTTATTCTTTATTTCAGCTGATGAATAGTAAATTTATATCTTCTTTTCATAAAATTATTGAGATGAGATGATCCTATGAAGTGTCTTTCTAACAGTAGTGTTAGAAAAGCAGGTATTCCTCTTCATATAACCAGGCATATCCAGCAGACATGACACTTCAGTTCACTATTTCCATACGACTGTGAGTATGATTGAATGGTCAGTCTTTGACAGCAAAGACTGTTTTCATGTGTACCCAATCCATTAGAATTAGATAGAATAACACAGATCACTAGAAGTCAAAAGTTCTTTCTTCACTTTTGAACATCTAGAAACCCAAGCTAGTTTTGCTAGCTTCCTTGAATGGCATTTTAGCAAAGAATCTTAAGAAAGAATGTAAGTTTTTACAATGAATTGCCAATATTTTATTAAGTATATATATCTATGTATTATCAAAATACTCTGCAGTTTTGGAGCTTTTAAAAAATTGTGAGGAAGGGTGAAATCACAACATTACAGTAGAGTCAATAACTTTCTGTAAGGATGCATAGAGAAGATTGTCTATACTCCTTGGAAGAATAACTCAAAGTGAACTTGCAGCTGTAATTCTGAGACATAGTTGTAAGTTCCATAACATCCTTATGAATAATCCTGGAAGGAAGATTCAGTCACAAGAAAACAAAACATGGGCAACCAAAAGGAAAAAAAAAATTAAAAAATCCCACACATTAATACAGAAAAATAGATCCAAAGGAACAATTTTCACCTATACTCATCATGTTCCATATTTTTTTCTCTTTTTTTTTAACTTTTTTTGCTTTTCTTTTCCTCCAAACTCATCTTGTCAGCAAGTGTTTACTCTCATTTCTTCATTTAAACATCACCCCCATCCTTTTTGAGGGCTCCCTTACTTTTTCTGCCTTTATTTGATTCTCTTTTCAGTTTCCTTTTCTTTCTTTCTCTGTTAAATCTTTAGCCAACCACCTTACAAGCTACCCAACTGTGCATATTCCTCACTTTGAATTCATTGTAGTTGGAATACTTCCCAGAAGCAGTGGGTGTATAGATGTGTTTATAGAAAGAAAAGGAGTGAATGAGCTCAGTATGTTTTGGAAGAGATGCCAGTTCTTTTCATTATTTCAGTGTCCTGTATTGCAGACAATAAGAATCAGATTTCTTTAACAAATGGGAAGCCATAGGGTTACTGAGATCTCCAACATGAAAATAAAGTATGTAACTGATCTTTCTTTCACTTTTAACCAATAATTACTTTGCACACCACAGAAACTTGTGATTGACTTACTGTGTGTATGAGATTGCTCATAACTTCTTCCTTGGCTGTTTGTTGCCTGAAACATTCTCATTGATATCCACCATTTTATGTTTTAAAATAGTGAACTCACCAACAAAAAATCAAAATTGGCTTGTGGGTGGTTAAAAAGCAAAAAAATCTTTTTTGCATTTTATGAGCCTTTTGCTCAATTGTGTAATATCAAACTATTTCCTTAAGAGTTTGTTGTGCTCAAATCTGAACTTCTGTTCTCCCACACAGCTGCTCTGCCCATTCAAGTAACAATTACACTGGGGAAGGGAGACTGCTTTCTGTGACATTACCAGGGGGATAAGACTAGCCATCAAATACACTCATTTATCCAAATAATGGAGACATTTGCAATTCTCCCTGTAAATGATGATAAAGTAGATGCTGACAGAGCAGCATGGGAAGGGATCTCTTATCACTTATAGGATATTTTAAAGTCAGAATCAAGTTTGATCAACAATTCCAATCCTTGCTAGTGAATTCCATTTTTAATACATTTTTCTTAAATAATAAATAAATTAATAAATATTTCTTAAAATAATTTCTTTTATTCTATTAGCTCGTAAGAAATTAATACTAAAATAAAAACAATGAGGTTTTTGTATTTACTGGGAAAATTGCAAACAGAAAACACTACCTGCAATCTAGACATTAACACATTTCTGTGTTAATGTTTGTAATTATGTATACATTGTATACATAATTATGTATACATTAAATT
Organism: Scolopax mira; assembly: GCA_004320125.1. Taxonomy (NCBI): domain Eukaryota; kingdom Metazoa; phylum Chordata; class Aves; order Charadriiformes; family Scolopacidae; genus Scolopax; species Scolopax mira. The sequence goes on from BJBW01009407.1 coordinate 91,190, forward strand.
AATGTATACATACAATGAAATTTGTTGCAATGTAACATCACTGTAAGAGGATACCTACAAATTTCCAACAATTGTAGCAAGCTTTTTTTCGTAAGCACCACATTATTGCAAAGAGATAGTAGGTATAAGATGAATTATGTAAGATATGCAGTGTAAACTGATGAACATAATCACAGAAATAACATTTGCTTTAAATAAATTAAGTTATTGTCAAACAATCTTGGCTGTTAACACAGTAATACCTTCCATTAATTGCTCTTGAAAAACTAGTCTTGGGGCAAGGCAGCTCAAAGTTCTGCATATTCAACCCCATAAAATTACCATCTAAGTAAACAGACAGTAGGCCCTGAGCATTTGGGGGACTACAAAAATATTGCAACAATACTATTTTTACTAGATAAGAGCATCAGAAATCACATACTGAACAAGAAATAAGTTAAAAAGGAAATCACACAACTGATAAAACCAGAAAACAAGGAAACAATATTCATGACCTGCGTTAACATGAGAATTAATGTCATGTTTGTTCTGTGTTTATAATTCTTTGATAAAAAGATAACTAATAAGAATGATCAATATTAACACTTACATGAATGTATTTTATTCAGTAGATCTAGAAAGGAATTCTTATAGCAATGGTTATATATATATTTTACTGACAATATTACAATTTTCTAAAATTCTTCAGTTTTACTTCCATAGTATAATTCAAGATTACCTCTTTCATATTGAATCTTTGCAGTGAGAAAAACTTAAAATGACAATTGAACACTCCTTAGAGTTGCTGGCATGGACGAGACATCTGGAGCCAATTGGTACAGCTCACACTTTCGTATTTTTTTATCTTTCAGTGATTCAGTATAGTTTTTATCTCTCTTCAACAGCAAACGTTGCATATGAATATATAAATACTCCATTTTTTTTGTCTGGGTGTCAGAAAGTGATGAGTACTATTTTGAACAAGTTTTTTTTAGCTGAGAAGATTTACAATCAGTTTGTTTTCTGTACCAGTAAGAATAGGAATAATTTTGTTTTGTAATATGTCACCATTGACTGTTTTCCACTTGACGTTTCACACTGACATACTCTCTCTTTGGTTTGTTAATTTCTGAGAATAATGGCTAAAGTTAATATTTCATGTGTTTACTTCCTAAATTATTTTCCCTGATTTTCCACACTTTCCACTCAAATTCTGTCAACCCTGATGTGGATTTTGAGCTTTCGAGATGACACTTCAGCCTCTAGAAGATCTCTGTAGAAGATCTCTGATACTAAAACATTTTGAAATTGCCAATTTGTCTGGCTTCAGAGCAGCTGTTACTTCCTGTAGCTGTCTGAACCTATATCAATTTATATTCACTCACCTGAAAGTCTTGCCATGGTCTTGGCATGCATCCTACAGTTCTAAAATCTGTTCCACTAGGCTGCAAATTTAACGTAATCTACAAGATCAAGCTATTGTAGTTTCCTACTATTTATTTCTATGCACTTCTTGCAGGTGTCAAACGTTTATACCATAATTCAAACAATTGTCCACTGTTTCACCACATTGGTTGCTACTAGCTTCAAAGTAATCAAGAACTGAACTGAATTCAAAAGGAACATCTTTTTACTCTTTCAATTTTTTCAATTATGCCACTTTCTTTTCTACTTTGCAGGTCTTTCGTGATTTTTCCTTTCTCTATATAGTAAAGCAGAGAGTTCTTTAGTGGATTTTAACCTCATTTATTTTCATGGTGATTCTTCCATTGCTTGTTTTACAGAGTAGAGCTGAATGTGATGAACATTTTATTTTAAAACTCAACAAGCATTTCAAGCACTTAGACATATGTTATTCCCTTGACATAGTCTTCAGAGTAATTTACCACAAGCAATAAACTAGGTATTTATTTTGAATATCAATGTATCATGATGGTCATAGATACTACCCTCAGAAAAGGAGTCTGTTTCTTCAGACTTCATTCCATATCACATAGTGTATGTTATTTTAGCAATACAGAACCAGATGCAGATGCAATGTTGGCATGTCTATATCAAATATATCAAACTGGCTTGATCCAGTTGCCCCCACATTTCTACAACTAACTCGGCTGTCCTACTCTATCCTGGCCTTCAGCTGCCACTCCAGAAAGTGTCCTGTAAAAATCACAAATATCACAGAATCACAGAATCACCTAGGTTGGAAGGGAACTTTTAAGATCATCTAGTCCAACCAATAAAAAAAAACCAAAGCACACACACAAAAACCCAACAACAAAACAAAAAAACAACCAAACACACACACACACCACCACCACATCCACACCACACAAAACACCACCCAACACTAATCCATATCCCCGAGCACCATGTCAACTCATCTCATGAATACCTCCAGGGATAGTGCCTTAACCACCTCCCTGGGCAGCCCATTCCAATGTCTGATAACCCTTTCAGTAAAGAAATATTTCCTAATATCTAACCTGAACCTCCCCTGGCGGAACTTGACGCCATTGCCCCTTGTCCTATCATCTGTAATTTAGGAGAAGAGACCAACCCCTGCCTCTCTACAGCCTCCTTTCAGGTAATTGTAGAGAGTGATGAGGTCTCCCCTCAGTCTCCCTTTCTCCAGACTAAACAACCCCAGCTCCCTCAGCCTCTCCTCATAAGACTTGTGCTCCAGACCCCTCACCAGCTTTGTTGCCCTTGTCTGGACCCATTCCAGCACCTCAATGTCTTTCTTGTGGTAGGGGGCCCAAAACTGTACTTGAGGTGGGGTCTCACCAGTGCTGAGTACAGGGGGATGATCACCTCCC